>VYZM01004627.1:608512-697280 GCA_013398915.1 Dromas ardeola | reverse complement strand
ATGCCCGGGGAAGGCGGCGTTACCTCCTTCTCACCGAGGAAGGGGCAGGCGGGAAGCTCAGAGACACGGCCAAGGGAGCAGAAACAGGTCAGAAGGAAAGCGCCGAGAAATGCTCTTCCCCCCTCACGCATTTTCCTTAATCCCTCCTTCAATCTCCACCGAAGGCATTTCTCTCCCGCCTAAGGCTGAAAGCCATACCACCTCCCTGTTCTTTTCGCAGCGTTGAATATGAACGCAGAGGATGTAATGCGATCTTGGGAGGAAGATAAATGTTTTGTGGGTTTTTTCTTACTGAGCGGAAAATCATTACTGAACTAATACAGCTCCACCTACAGCTGATAACTGAATTTTTGCCTTGACTGAACACGAGAGCGGCTGCTGGGGCTCTCCAGGAGCGCATTTAGGATTAGGACATGCCATTAAGAGCGTCTCATCCCAGTGAAGGAGAGCTCCAGCTGGCAGGGAGGTTGTCACCCTACAAATTGGTTCTCACATTTTAAGTTAGCTCTTCCTTGCAAAGGCAAGCATCAGGAAAACTTGAAAGAACACCACAGTGTGCTAACTTTAGTGTTTCCTACCATCACCGTTTCTGCTTTCCCAACAGAAACAGAACAGCTTGCATGCCAGAAAGCCAGTTCTATCCTGAACTATTAATAACACACAACTAATTACAGAATCAAGTCTGGGGAACACAAAGGGTAGCATTTGCTATTAATGATGTAGCGGAGCAAAGCCTACGCCGGCTTTCATCGTGGTAGGAAGAGGGAGGAAACCAAAGTTGAGGGCTCACCTGCAGCTCCCAGACCAAGTTTACAGTAGTGGCCGGCGAGGACAAGGCTGGGTCTCGGAAAGTGTTACATAGAGTGGTTCTGCTAAGAGGAGAGGGAACGGGTGAGATCTGAACACAGCAGAACACCGGCACAACTTTTGAAGAAGGAATTTTAACCTTTATTCACAGGTAAGCGAGGCTGCTGTTTTCAGCAGCAAATGCAGCCAGGATCTCAAACAAAGTACAACAAAGTGATGGCCAACAGCAATGCACTGTCTTGTCGTGCAATATCACAGCATGAGCCTGTCCCTGTCAATCAAGGATAATTCTCCTCACCCCCTGACCAGACACGTACACCTAAGCTGCCTTTCCTTTGTTTACCAGAAGAGGATTTAAAATCTAGACCTCCTCTGTACAGTAATGACACAGGCAAACGTGAAAGACTGGATACTCCCAGCTCTCCTCCTCCCCCCGAATCATCCCAAACCCAAAGTCTCAGGGAATGTACGCCTCCCACTGTATCAGGCCATATGACCCACAAAAAAAAGGATTTAGAAGCCCATCCTCTGGTTGCAGAAACAGAAGAGGAATATGAGACAACAAAATGCCATGTTCTAAAAATTACTAAATAAAAAAAAAAAAAATTAAATTCCAGGCTTCATCCTGAAAGAATGGTTTGTCTGTATGAGTGACCTGCAGTCTGCAACACGCTTCCGAGTTAAAACGGACACAAGGTGACTCTGCTGCAGCATGGGATTATAGAAACGCATCCAGCAGCACTGCCAGCTCCGAAGCCTGGTTTTCTAAAATGAAACCCTCGCTGCCTCCCCGGTATTCACAGGATATGTGGAATTTCTACAGACTATTCAGAATCGGATTATCTGGAAAGCACATGCCTGTTGGCTATTTATTAACATCTTAGCAGCTACCACCATGCCTAAAATTAAGTGGCACACAAGAACTGGGGGTTGTGTACTTCAGCCTAGAAAAGCCCTGCTGGTATTGGAGAAGTCTTGCTTCACTGAAATGTGTTTTTTCTACCTTAGAGAAACCTGCTGAAATGCTTGAACCAACTATGGAGAACAACAAAACTGGGAAGAATCATTTAATATCTGCATAAACAGAAAAACACCCCAAACTGACCTTCAGGTTATATTCTCTTGGCTAAGAGTGCATATCATACAGTGATGCTACATGAGTTTTCATTAAGATTCGCTGAAATAAAATCAAACAGGAAACACGGTATGATCTCAAAACAAGCCGGAATATAAAATTTGCAAAAAATCCTCCAAAGGGAGATGATCGATTCTTCATAATCAGAAAGCCATCTACATAAAAAAGAAAACAAACAAACAAAAGCAGCAGATAAATTTTGCGTGTACATGCTTAAACTGAAATAAAAGGAACATCAGCAGTTTTAGTACCCCAGAAAACCACTACAAGCTACAATAATTTTGCAGAAGTCCACAGAATAGTGAGGTTTCCTAGCTTCACGAATCACATGAAAGAAAGGACTAGAATAAAATAAAATACATAATCTTTATGCAACAAGTCATATCTGGTGGTAATTTTTTTATTAATTCAATTAATTAAAAATTAAGTTATCAAATAATTGTTTAGGAGTATGCAGAATCTATGCATTTCTTTATGTTTCTCAAAGCACCGTTTTAGTTAGGCTTTGATAAAACCCCTCTCCATTGGTCTGTTTCTAAATTTTTACCCTGCTGATTATTCATGTCACAGAAAGCTTCCAAGTGTGGACATTTGGTACTGATAAAATTTAGGGACACATCCATTTTTAATGCTGCACTGAATAACTTTTATAGCATCACAAGTCCTCTTAACTGCTGCCTACCATTAGGCTTAGAAAGGAGAGAAAGGTTCAGGTAAATATGACAGCCGCCCACTAACGAGAATAAAAAGACTTCCCAGTCCAAAAACCTAACTTCCCATTTCGAATGAATTTACTCCTTCAAAATCAACAAATACACAAGATCTATAAATATTCGGATGTCCAACTGTAGGTTAAGTCAGCCAAAGGAAAAAGCAAGGTTATATCGTGCTTTACTTAAAAGCTGAATTTAAGTCGTTACGCATTAAATACTATGTAATACAGCCTGACGTAAAAGTATTTCTGGATGTTTCATCAGCTTGGTAGAACATAAGGCTCCGAGATAGTATTTCTCAGTGGACACTTAACCCTTCAGGAAAGTCTGAAGCTATTGACACACCAGAAAATTAGTATAGATGAGCTTTGAGCAGAATCATTTTTTCTTAATATATTACATACTTATTTCTTACTATGGAAAGATGAGAATTCTTTTTCCCCTCTAACTTACGAATGACTTGGCTATTTCACAGCTCCCTCATGATGAAAGTAAAATCGATTATAGATCATCATCTTTTTGACAAAGCAACAGAAAAAAATACCATCAGAGGAACAATTATGAATGGAAAGCCCACACGCAATTTAAAAAAATAAAACTAAGAAAAAAAAAAATCCCTTGACAAGGAAAGGACAACACATTTGAGGCTGTTAAAACCTTACTAATTGAAAATAGTTTCAAGGGTAAGATTATTTTTTTTTATGACTGTAACACATGCACAGGCACCTGACCAGGAGAATTTAGTCTGATAAGCAGCATTCAATGAGTACATTTATGTATACATAGAACTATCAGCATAAATACTACTCATCTTGGAAGAGGTGGTATCGATTAAAACCAGACTAACTCCTTGACGTCCTTGAAACAGGAGCTTTGAGACCAAAATCAGAGCATTAAGAATTTGGTGCAGTTTGGGAAGGAAATGCTACAGAAGGAATAAATATCGTACAGCTGGGCAGATTATGTCTGTGGGCAAAAGTGAAGCTGGAGCACTGCTAAGAATGTACAGGACAGTGTGAGAAACCTGGCAGTGGCACTGCCAGCAGCCTTAAAGCAAGCAGAATATCAAGCTTAGTAGGAGACCGAAACAAGCGCCAACTCAAGGATGTCTCCTACAGGAGAACACACATACACTCCCTTGAATTCTGGGCTGTGGTTTTAGCATTTTCAGCTTCCTGCAGCTTCCAGCGCTGCATCATCACGCAAGATGTCCTTTAACATGAAGAAACTAACAGACATACAACCTTACTCTGTTAGATTTCTAGTCCAGAACTGAATCTCATACATCTCACAGAAATCATCAATTTTTAAAGCAGAATTGAACCTATGCTGGAATTTCTTTATGAACTGCTACACGAGGACTGGCCAGTAGGTGTCACCTTTGTCCAGAGTATGTATGATGACATTCTCCACTAAGTTAATCAATAAAACAGTTTCCGTAATAAAAACCCCAGTATACCACGTTTTATAGATTGCATAGAGCTAGCAAGCTTATAGCAAGCTAATCTGTTTACACATGTTCTGCAAAACAGCTAACAATCCTTAGAAACTATTGTTTCAGTGGATTCATTCAGGCCCTTCTTGCAGAGCTTTATACTAAGTTACTTACTAACCTAGTCAGGCCATACAGCAACACAAGTTCACGTGGTTTTATTTCAATATACTTCTGTAGGCTAGAATACTCACTTACTGACATCGCTTTTCTCACCCACAACTGGGGGTCGATTTCCTTAGAATTACAGAGGTCCTTTTCACAATTGAATTGATGGACAAGCCACTTAGGATGCCTTTGTTATTTTTCCTCACCTCCAGCAAAGCATCCACAATTCTGTCTCTGTACGAATAAAAGAAATAACTGTTTACATCACACTTTGTGCAACACAGTTACCACGGATATTGGATCCACTAAAAATAAGAGCAGAAATGAAATCCAAATACTGTCACCTGCTAGCCTCTGGATGAATTTCTTGAAGTTTCTTCATTAATTTGGTAAAGCTGCTCAAGTTCAACGTGTTCGGAGAAATAAAGGCATCATATGAATTCGTGGAGAAAGGAGCAGATGTTTTGGGCAGGAAATTTTCTCCAGTATCTGTCGCGGGCGGAGTATCCTAGAATTGCATCAAAATAAGCAAAAAGTGAATGGGTAAAGTATTGTACAAGTAATACAACACATCTTCACTACGAATAAATATGCCTGTTATGGAAAAAGAAAAAAACGACAGATGCAGATTCAGATCACTAAGTTACTCTAATAGAGCCAGTCATCTTACCCAATCAGTAAATTAAAAATAAAAATGCTACATGCATTTATATGTAACTGACACTCCAGCTACGTTAAATTAGATCCAATTCGTATTTCCCAGAGGACTAGCATGTTTAAAGTTATATCCCTAAAGTTATAGATAAGTAGATTATCTATATAGTTTATGAGAGCAACACCAGCAATTACTAACTTTGCCTTATCCTCCAAGGACCAACCTGAGCAAATACAAAAAAAATGCATTTATACATATGATGTTTCTTTAGATTTATATTTTAAAACCCAGGAGTTTCCCTTCTAATGTCCCAAAATCTTTCCTGTGTAAAAATCACAAAACACTCACATACAAAAGTGTTAAAAGTGGAAACTCCAAAGAGGAGAAAAGCAAGACGAAAAATCTAGTGCAAACGGCTAGGTTCCCAACTGGCTTGGGATTAAGAAAGACGGAGTTATGACAATTTGATGTGGGGGCAACTAAACGGCGCTCTCAGTCTTCTGCAGCATGCCAGAAATGTATTACTGTCCTATCCTAACATCATTCTATATATACTAAATGTAACGCATTACGGAACAAGAAGTTTTAAGGATCTTAATCTGCCACATAAAGGAGCCTTAGTAATAATTATTTACCTTTTGATTAACTTGAAGCAAAAGATGTACTGAATCTTCAGTAGACGATTTCAGACCAGGGCACTTTGTTTCTGAAGGTACTTGTGTAGTGCAAGAAATGTTTGAAGTTAAGGGAAGGAGATGCATTTTCTCAGAAGCAGAGGTGGCATCAGGTGCTTTCACAGAATTAGACGCTGAAGTGAGCGTTTTATCTTGATCATTTCTTTGACTGTTATCAACAGGTTGGATTTCATGCCAAAGCTTATTTCTAAGTAGTTGGGAAACCAAAGCTTTGTCCTCTGATGAATTATTTACAAGTTCAACACTTATTGTTTTTCCTTTTATTTTTTTCTGGTCCATTTCCTCCACAGCTAACTTTGCTTTATTAGTCTCCTTAAAGTGAAGAAATGCGTATCTAAGACATAAAATGAAATAAAAAAAAAAAAGGAAACTAAGTAAAACACAAATTACTATCAGTAAGAACACACGGTGGTTCTCATCTTTCAAATATTAACTGCATCTCAATTAAACTCAACAGAAAATTTCAGACTGCTTAAGTTCTCATAACATGAGAAGCTGTCTGGAATGACAAGTTTTTGCCAACCTATATTAATTACTGAATCTACATTATATCTACCTATAATCTGTATCTATCTATGTTAATTACTGAAACAAAATGAAAATAAATTAATGAATAACACCCTCCCCTCTCCCATAATTCACTTACTTTGACAGCAAAAAAGTCTGAAACAAGTAAAACTTATATTAATATACCTGTAGTTACCAGAATCCACACAGGTAACAATGTCAGAAATCTGATACTTCTGGAAATGTGATCTTAAATCACCCTACAAAAGAGAAACATATTTTGGTTGCAAATGTATAGTATGAAAGAATTCAGAAAAGAGGCAAGACATTAACACTACTGTGTAAATACGAACAGGCATACCTCGGACACTGAGGAACTTAGGCCACCAACACGAAGAATAGAACACTCATTTCCACTCTCCATTACCTTCGCTTCTACTAATAAATGTAAGAGAGCAAAGTGTTACTAACTGTTCTTGTTTCAGTTCAAGCTAACATCTCCTCCGTAGATTTCAGAAAAAACATAGATAGAAAGCCTTTAAAAAACCTAAGGGAATGCAGAGTATCTTCTAACAGAAAATCAAGAGTGCCCTGAGAAGTGGAACAGTTCAGTTTGTGAAATCTCTTTTTCCCTGGGTACTTCCTGAGGTTTGAAGAGGCAGAAGAGGTACAACCAGAGAGAACTCTGGTCTGACCTAACAGGCAGCAGTGCTAAAGCACGGATAGCGTACTCTGAGTCCCCACCACGGAGCACACAAGCTCTCCGCTTTCAACCCACTGAGGCTTCTACTGATGGGCTTCGCCCATCACTGAGACCCAAGGCTCCGAACACTGACCATTCCCACAGTTAAGTCTTAAGCAGCCAGTATGGGGTAGAAGCAGAAAGAAAAGGAAGAGAAGACGACACATTTCCAGCTACATGATTTACTAAATCATTTAACCACCGTAGGTAAAATTTTCAAGGAAAAATGTAGATGAAAATAGCTGGGTATCTGTACAAGCACTCACTGCAAGTCAATGAAAAAATAAGTCTGAAAACCCAGCTAGCATTTTTTCCAAGTTTACTTATGCTTGTGGAAGGAAAAGAATACTCAAATAATAAACAAACACCATTATTAGGTACAGCAGCTTAAAACACATGACCTCACCTCTTAAATTAACCATGTCTTGTTTTTCTTTTTGCTTTTTCGTTTCTTCAGATATTACTGAAAAATCTGCTACCGTCAAGTCGTCTTTAGCATCAAACCAATGTTCATTCCCTTCTTCATTTTTCACACAGCCTTAACAGTTGAAATAAATTTCAGTGTGTTAAAATTCAGACTGGTACGTCATATGAATGACTATCAAACTTCTGTGTGCTTAAGAGGATTCCAGCTGCCTACATGATTTGGTTTTACATTACGAAGAGGTGACATACCAGTTTTCATTTCTGATTTAAGTAGCGATGTTTTTGTCAAGATATGAAGTATAATATAGGGCTGATATAACATCAAGCATTCCTTCACAAAAAAGAAAGTTGAGTATCCACCTATGTGTTTTACACATGGTTTGGTTTTTTCCAACAACTCAACGAACAAATTATATAGTATGTGTACTAGGAGCAGATCGCTTACCACGTTCCACATCCTCATCTGTATGTTGTTCTTCAAATGTTTTGGAGGAAGTAGAGTCACTTGGCTGCCCGCCACCAGTAAAACAAACGGTCTGTGGACTGTCCTATAAATGTGTTTCAGTTATGTCATTGCACTTGCACCCGATTAGATGTTATTTTTCTGAGCTTCAGAATATTAAATGTTTAAACAGGTAAATTTTAAAGAGTTAACCTACTGATTGTTTTCAAGAACCCCCAAGTTATTTTATTTTGAAAGGACGATAAAAATCTTGGTCACATCAGCTGCATTTCCAATTACCGGCAGAGAATCCCAGTTTGAGCCCTGACGACTGTGACTGTATTTGCATATACCTAAGAGAAGATGAGGCCTCACAACATAACGTCTACGAAACTCAGTAATGAAAAAGTCCCTACCATGTTAAAAGGAGTTTTCCTTTCTTCCAGTTCTGGTGCTTCTAAGTCAGCTTTTCTTGTACCTGAAACAGAACTAAAACGGATCCAAGAACTTCATACAAAATAAGGCACAACCATTTTAAATTCTACAATGATACCGAGTACTCTGAAATACTAATGTAAATATTCCCAAAAGCTCACAGTAAAATAAACACAATGTGCTTAATAAATCTTAGTTTTAAATGAGAACCAAAGTTTTTTAATACCTGTATTTTATAAAAGCATTGGTTCCAACTGAAACATAAAGCTATGTTCTAGGGTTTATGTTAGTTTTTCCTTTGTACCTAGATGGGTTTCTGTGTGAAGCTTCGATGTATGTCTTTACAATTCGAAATATCTGTGCAATTTTTTATTAATTTTACTAATGCTTTACAAGAAATGTAAAAAGATCTCTAGTTGTTTACCTGATGCAGTAAAACCGTATTGCCAAATTTGTTTTAATCTCCACTTACATAAAGTAACTGGACATAGTTCTTGAACATGCAGTAGCATACATCTGCCTCAAACATTATTTTTCTATCATTTTTCATAAGTGAATGACAATCTTAGCAGAACAGCTGCTTATATGCCTAACACCATCTTCGTTGGCAGCAGTTTTTTTGTTTTGGTGGGGTTTTTTTTTGTTTGTTTTGGGATTTTTTTTTGTTTTTGTTTTGTTTCTAAGACAGAGCATTAAGATTAGAGACAAAGATTTTAGTAGTGAAAGTAATGAACCAGGAAAATTACCTGTCTGCTATCAAGATAGTAAAAATACAACACCATAGTTTGCATAACCAAACACTACAGAGTAAAAGTTTCCTTAAAATAAAATCACTGTACCCGAAGTGCTATGCTAGTCTTTCAGCTAAACAGTTCGGAGCAACAAGATACACCCTGAAATAAAGACATTCAAAGTTTAACATATTTTAAACTCACTTCTCATTTATTTTGAACTTTAATAAATGCCACAAATGAGGACTACTTACTTATAGCGAAGATCCTCTTTGAACAACTGTCAAAAAAGAAAAGATTTGTCTTAATTCTCTGAAGAAAACAATTTATATTAAAAGCAAAAAACAATTAAGAAATTACCTTGCACGGGACATAAGAAGAGGTGATTTGGAACAACTTAATCTCAACTGATAGTGGTGGAAGTGCATTTAAAGGTACGCCCATTTTTATTTTCATTCTCATGCTGTTGTAATTCTTTTTTAGCTCTTCCAAAACCAACATGAGAGATGAACCTAATTCAGTATTTCCATTACACCTGTTAAAATACATGTAAGAAAATAAGATCAACTTAGACAGACATTTCATTTATTTTACTGCTTCCAGAATTGCCCAAATATTTTACAGGGTTTCCAAGACTCCTCTGCATCGCACAAGAACAGCGGCTCACTCCTAATGCACACAGCAGCTCTCTGGAGGTCACAGCATCACTAGGTGCTCTCTTGAACCCCCTCCTGAGCTATGGGGCAGACATTGCAGTCGTGAGTTTTTATATCTACCTGTGGCACAGCAAAGCATTCAGAGGCATGACTTCTTGGTTGAATTTCAGGTTCGTTACAGGGCGTATGCTTTATCAGATAGAGACTCTGCAATCGCCACCCCCTTCCTGCCTCACCTCTTAACCATTCTGCACCTCCTCTCTTTCTCCTTTACAGCCTCCTCCCCAGCTCCCCCTCTTTGCATCTTGGCCGCTCCTGAACAGATTCTCTGTACTATTCCTTCTGTACGTTTCCTCCTGTACAGAAAGGCATTCCTGGAAACACTTTTTTGCCAGGTCTGTGAATGCTACAGAAAATTTTATGCTGAAAATAAGACTTGGGACAACAATGCTAACTATAAACACTATTACAAGCTATGGATCGAATACATCAGTAGTATATAGCAAGTAACGCCTTTTAACCAAGTTATCAATTTCATTTAAAAGGACATTAAAGTACGTGCCTGCTAAAACATGTGTTTTCCTCCAAAGCCAGTTTGTAAATCTTCAAGCAGTGCTGATAGCACATGTGATAATGAGTGTTAAGAATCTGCAATTCTGCTTCAGTCGCTCTCTGCAGGATTTGACAGTAGCTTGATGCAGAATTCTTCACAGCTTGTTTGTCAAGGTGTACTGGCCTTTAAAATAACAATAATAATAATAATAAAAAAATCTTGAAGTCTTTGAACACTCATTACGTTTTACTTTGAAACAAGTAGCTTTCCAGAAGCTATTGCTGATAAAATTTAAGCGGAAAAAAGAAAAGAAAGAAATCAGTTCCTCCTATTTACTACATAGAAAAAATGGTGTCTTAGAGGAGCTGTCACATTTTAATCATCCTTAACCGAGAGGCGGAAACTCCATGAGCAACATAATCATTTCTATCTAAAAAGTGCGGTTATAAGAACAAAAAGAATCTTAGCAACTCTGTTGATCTACAGACAAAATTATTTTGTTTCCACAGTCACAGAATCTTAGGCTGGAAAGGTTCTTTGGAGGCCTGCAGTACAAACTTCTGTTCAGAGCAGGGCTAACTTCTAAATTAGCTCAGGGTCTTATTCAGTCCATCTTTGTTGTTGGATTTGGGTTTTTTTTGTTTGTTTATTTTAAATCTCCAAGAAAGGAGACTGTACTATCTCTCTGACGCTGTTCCAATACTACTCTCACTGTAAGAAACTTTCTCTTACACCCACCTAGAATTCCCCTCACTGTAACTGCCGTCTCCTGCCCTTTCAAAACACACCTCTGCAAAGAATTTATCTCTTTCTTCTCGGAAACCCACCACCCGATTGCCAAAAACTGCAGGGAGGTTCCCCACCTCCCCAACCTTTCCTTCTCTGGAATGAGCAAACCCAGTTCCCTCAGCTCTCCCCACACCCCAGTTGCTCCACCAGCTCCCCTCCCCATCTCCATGGTCCCCTGGTGGACTTTCCCCAGTTGTCTGCTGATCTCTTTCTTGTGCTACAAGGCCCAAAGCTGGGGGCACCTTTCCAGATGCAACCTCACGAGCACCAAACTGAGAACCCCTCTATCTGCTGGCTGCACTTTTGCTAATGCAGCCCCAGAATGTGGCTTTCCCTCTTCACCATATGGGAGCACTGCTGACTTACACTCGACTTGTTCTTGGCCAGTCTGCAACTGCAGATCAAGGCTGCTTTGGTCTTTGTTCAACTTCAGAAGGTCTTCAGCTCATTCTTCTGACTTGTCCAGGTCCCTCTGAAAAGTAGCCCCCAACATAGGAGCCGCTGCCCAGCAATCTTTTAGTACCACCAGTTTTGCTAAGTCACGGACAACCTTTCAGTCATGAAAAAAAATCTTATCCAGCATCCAGAATTCCAAAACAAGAACAATTCATGACCCACCTGTCAGTACTTATCTTTAAATTGCTGCTACAAAGCTCATTTTTTGATTCCCGCTGTTCCTAAACAAAAAACATTTTAAGAAGTTACAGATTTCTGAGCAACTTTAAGCTAAAAAAAGGCCTATATCTCAACATTGTTTGGTTGTTTTAGTTTTTTTTAATTACCTGAATTTGTGAACTTCTTTCAGCTGTATTGCCATCTGAGTGTTTTTCCAGTGTGTCAGTCAGGTGTGAACGAATTTCCTCTGTACTACCGGCTCCACACGACCAGTCGGTATTGCAAGCAACGTCTGCATACGTTTCACGGTGCCATCCCACAGGTCGAGATTTGTTCATCATTGTTATCTCTGTATTAATAGCCCTGGACGAGAGACAAACCTGAGCACTGGTGCTTCTGCTTGTTGTAAAGCAAGCTCTAAAATCAGAACTCGCATCAACAGCCTGGTTAACTGTGGAGTCACTGGCAACACTTTTCAAGGTTTCACGATGCTCCAACTCTGAGTTCAGACAGCTGGTCTTTCCACATGAGGATTTATCTGCAACTTCTACCCCAAAAATGGGATTCTTGCTAGTGAGAATTTCACAGACCGGAAATGGGGTTTCAGCATCCTCTGCAGCACAGTCGGTGCAGCTGGCAGCACGTGCACACGCACCAGATTCCTCACGACTGTAGAAACTGGAGTCTCCTGCACGTTCGCAAAATTGCATGGCTACTGCAGGGGCCCTTTCCCTTTGTGACAGTAAAGGACTGTCTCGCTTCACTGACATGCTGCGAATGTGTCTGCCATTCTTTTCAGACTCTTCTTCACTTACAGCCGTTTTGGGCGTCAGGGTGCTGTCAATCCGTGGGATGTTTTTCACTTCTCCATTTTCTAAACCACCACCCACAAGCAGATTTGGACAGACCTTTTCTTTACTCCCACAAAAATGACTTTCATGTCTACTTCCACAGACAACACTATGATACTCTGTTTGCTCTTCCTGATGATCGCAAGTCATGCCACTGCAATCTGGCAGAGACAGAGAGTCCTGAAGCAGGTGGGGAAGCTCTGGCATAGCTGCTTCTGGGCAGGTTTGGTCACCTATGCCACACTCAGAAGCAGGAGAACAACCTTCTGCCGTGTCGACGAGATTTTGTTCCTTTGCAACTCCACCCCCTGGAACTTCATGAACTGGATTTATCAGCTTTAAGGTTTCGATTCCTATCGTTTCTCTCTGCTCTGAAAACTCACGTGAGCTATTCCTATCATCAAAATCTTGCTCGTGAGCACTGAGGTACTCCAGCTGTGAATCTTCACCTAAATGGCTTTGTCTGCAATCATCACACACCCCACAATCAGAGTGCATATTGTCACACCCCCTTCCCAACATATCAGCTTCTTTCTTGTTTTCATCTACCCATGCACAGCAAATTTGCATTCTCTTTTTATTATACATTTCAATATCTGCATCTAAAGATGAATTTAAATAAGGTAAGCTCTCCTCTGACAACTTGAATTCTGAAACATTGACAGAACGTGCCTGGCCAAAACCAGAGCGGTTAGCTCCTGCTGCAACATCTCTGACCAGCGTGTGCTCAGCTTCCTCAGAATAAGAAAAAAGATGCAAGGTCTGATTGAAGCATCTTCTTTTGCTTTTAACATCACTGTTCTTTTCAAATTCCATGGTACAAACTCTCAAGTCCTCCTCCTCTGAAGTAATCCACCACTCACTTCCACTGCAACCTCTCAAAGTCATCAGCTTGTCTCTTCCTATCAGCTTCTCACCTTAATAAAAATTATGATAAGTTTGAGATACTCCATGGTATAAAAGAGGACATTACTGTTTAAAAAACTGTTAAATTAGCCATCTTATTTTTACCTACTGCATGCTAGTATAGAAGCTAGGAATTATATGGTACATTCTCAAAGAAACCCTAAAAGCTCAAGAAAGTCCGTTAAAAGAATTTGCCATTCTTGCTTGTGTGATTTCAATTGAGTAAAAGCATCCCCAGACACCAATCAATCCTATTTTCTTACACTCTTGGGCAAAGTTTCCATTCTCTTACCACTGAAGCATTCCTTGCCCTGAATCATCACAATCCCTGTTGATACGCAGTGAGCTATTTACATTGTACGCTAACTTCATGACAGCACACAAGGTGTTTCGATGCATGTACTGACTCTGAGAGTCAGGATGCTGATGGTCACGGATTCAGGGACCACAAACTGACCTTGCATCGTTCCCGACAGTATACTGGCCTGTAAGCACTCCTTGCCACAGAAAGCTTACAGCTTCTTGATCCATTACCAGTATGTTTACTGTAGGGAACATCTTTCAGTCCAGAGCTATAAAAAATTTTAAAACTACTTAAATGAGTAAAGAGGTGAATTTAGAGCTCTGTGCCTCCCAAGAACTAAAAACCCTTCAGGTGTCGGACAAGGGGGAAATGGAACCATGTCCCTCTTAATTCTGGGGAAACAAGAAGAAATGGTTACCAAGCACAGAACTGTAAGAAAACCTGAGAATCTTTACAACCAGAAAGTGTAAGTCATAAAGGAAAACAGGAGGATGGTTTCTTGGATCAGAGTGCTTCTGTTAGCGACAGAAGAAAGCTGGACAATACACCAAACCAAAGCAATACACCTGCTCTGGACTTGCAACAAACTAGTTTTATAGCAAACATGAACGAAAAGCAGAGAAAAGGCATGTAGGGATAGAAGACATTCTTTATGAAGCTTGTTTCTTATAAATAGTTGTCAATTCTTCTCTGCCTTCCCCCACAAGCTTATAATGAAGTATATACAGATGTTAAACATTTCTCATCTACATATGCTTTCTAAACGACTTAAATGAAACATAACAATTTTATGTTATAGTCACCAGCCTCTAACCCAACTATAATCTTACGTAAAGCACAGCAAATTACAGTCCTGTCTGTAACTCTTTGCCCTGCAACGGCATGCAGGACAAGCAACAGCCTGTGCTTCTAAAGACACAAGTCACTGGTTTGTCCTCCAGAGGAAGTTTCCAGCTTGGTAAAACACAGTCCATAAGGAACCAGGTGAAGTCCTAAAGGGAGACACGGGCTGCTGGCGGAGCATCAGGGGAGACTGGAAACTCAAGCCTGTTTCTTGCCTACTGCTCTGGGATTAACATACAAATTACATGAGCTCCGTCCACTCCAGATATAAATAGCGCGAGCCAGGCCTCGTATCTGCACAGGAAGGTTTGCAGAATGGACCCCTAAGGGGTAACTTCACAACAGCCCTTCCTCGCAAGGAAAAACAGCTTTTCTCTTTAATCGGCATCCACTGATTCTCCTCCATTAAGGATCATCATTAAAATGACATGATTTAAAGTTGCTTAATAAAAATCATTTAAATCATTCAACAGAAACCATCAATAGAAGTCAGGCACCCTCCAAAAAAAAAAAACCTGACCATGATTTCATTTCACACTTCTACAGTTATGTTTCACTAACACTAGCTGTGTTACACCAACTTTACCTTCACCTCCTAGCTGAAACTTTGAGCAACTGTATCTGCAAAATTAAAAATCTTGCCGTTACACTACCAAAGCACATCTCAGGTCCCTATACACAAATTACAACACACATATCACAGAGAAGTGCCTTTTTTGCCCCATTTTTTTTCCTTAAGAAACGAGGACGACAACAGCTCCATGTACGCCCCAGATAAGTAACAATAACCTTGATATGACTACTAATGACACAGCTAGATGCTTATCAACAGCCAAGTCAGTCAGAAACCGGCAGCGATGTTACAGCACAGCTTCCGCTCCGCAGCGGGGCGCGGAGAGCCACAGCTGAGCCCCCGGGGAGGACGGGGGGGAGCCCTCAGAGCAGCCCAGTGCCCCCGCTCGCCCAAGGGGCACCACCAGGCGCGGAACCGCGGCTCGCAGCCCTCACCCCGGCCCCAGGGACGGCTGAGCAACCTTCCGCCTGAGCAACCTTCCTGCTGCCCAAGCGCGGCCGCCTCCCCCCCGGCACCGAGCCGCCGGCCGGTAACCCGCACCCGCCGCCTCCGCCCCGCCGAGCACGCGCTCAACGGCCGCCGCTCCCCGCCCGCGCCTCCAGCCCATTGGCTGCGACGGGAGGAGCTCGAGCGTCTGATTGGCCGGCGCGGCGCCCGCGCCAACCGCGTCCCGCCCCCACCTCCTCTCCTCGACGCCACAGGCCGCCATGTTTGTCTCCTCAGCCTCCCTCACGGCGGCGGAGCCTCACGCCAAAGCTTAGCAGGGAGAGCCCAGTCCGCAGCCTGCGGGGGGACAGCAGCGTGTTTTCTTGAGCAGTGATTAAAGCCCATCGGCAGCTGGAAGGCTTTCAGTCTGAAGGAGTGTATTACCGGCGGTGGAGACAAATGCAGTGAAGTGGGGAACGGCACCCCGTAAATAACAGTTTCTGCTACGGAGGTTACCAGTTCTAAACGTACACCTTATTTTTACAAGGTTGGTTCTGACCCTTACTCCTCCTTTTAAACACATGCGTGTAAAGTTCTTAATAACGTGTGCAAAACGTCTCTTAGTTGCCTAAAAAGCTAAACCCCAAACCCATATAATTCATTGTTTAGAGATTTCTAAAAAAGCAGACAAGCGCTAACCGACTGAGTAATGTAAGCGTGCTGTGTGACAACACCCATCATCAGCACAAGATGAAATGTAATACTAAAATTGACATATTTTTGATGAACCTAGTTGCCTCCTCTTGTGAAGGATTCTTCCAGGGAGAGTTAGGATGTGGGCTACCTTTATGTTCACCACAAATACTTAAAGTACGTGGAGGATTAATTAATCCCATTAGCAATACTATTCAAATTTCTCCTGATGGGACACTGTCACCCAGTGTACCCCGCCATTACAGATGTTACTATTTGGGGGTATGTCTCACGCCAGTGCCATTACACAAGCTCCTTCCTTTGTACATTTTACAACCTGTGTTGCTCATGTTTGCGTATCTACAGTAATACGTTAGAAAGGAAAACGAGCACATTACACCAGTCTCATCCAAAAAGTCTGTATTTTCCTAGAGAACTTCGACCAGTAACATCATCATGACAGACCGCTCCATAAAAACTACCCGAACAAGTGACATTTTTATTGGCGAGTTCTGCTAATGAATTTCCTTTTCCACGCTTGTATCTCCTAACAGATTCGATGTAAAAAACAAAACAAAGCAAAATTCAGGTTAACATTCCGTTTGCAAACAATAAAATTATTTAACATTTAAAAATAAAACAAAGAATAGCAATTTTAAATACAAATTCTAGGGAAAAAGCGTCCTGGTTCCCCCAGGAGCCGTTCCTCGCCATGCTACCACCACCTTGGCTCCGCTCTGGGTACCGAGGTTCTCCCAGTTGGAGCTCAAATTAAAAGGACCGGGGCATGTGCTAGTATTACCATTCGAAGCCCTGTTTGTTGTACATTCTTCACAGGAAAACATAAAACAGTTCGCAGTAAGCCAACCAGTACTTCCCTTATTCTAAAGCTAAGTCATACTGAAAGTTAGGGGGAGGGGAAAAAAAAAAAGTGGCTTCAACATTTCAGCTACTTTTATCACACACAAAGATTTCTACTAAGAGCATATCCAGGTTGAAATACACATCTGATTTCTGTCATGAGGTTAATGCATATGGGGTGCGAGATGCAATCTACTTCGAAATAATAAATACATCACTTCTTGATGAGCAAAGTATTATTTTTTAGCCTTTTGGACCAACGCGTAGTTGCTAGGTTGTTTCTCATGAATCTTGGCGGGAGAGAGTTTTCACCGCTACCACATATAAAAAGATGACCGGTGGCAATCACACACACCTTATCATCAGTTAGATGTATTTATATTTGTATTTAGCACATTTGTTTGCATTCTGAAAAACCTTTAGTTTATTTTTTAGGCCACAGAGGCTTTGTACACCAGAAATTACACAAGTCAACCACAGAAAATTGTAAATTGGTATCTACAGCGATTTTGAGGTATTCCACGAGAAACCTGGCTCTGCACCTGAATGTTCCTCTCAAAAACCAAAAAAAAAAAAAAAGAGAAAAAGAACCCAAAGCCCTAGCTGGAGTGGAAATTTCATTTAAATGATCCCTTTAATCCCCACGTTTCACCACATCTGATCAACAAGGACATAGTTATTTCTCCACGAGCACAAAAAAGAAAACCTTCATCCTTTTGCCCGTGGGCACAAAAAAACCCAGACCCAACCTTCTTCATCCTTCTCCTGGAATACAAATTTCAGTACTTCATTCCTAAATTTCCGAGTGCACTCAGGAAGGAGAAAGGTGTTATTTTCTAACCAAACCAGAGAAACACATTCAGACACTGTTTTTGGTTTATTTTATTTGTGAAGGTGCTCTAAGAAGATACCAGCGATCCTCTTAACGTTGAAAAATAGCAGCGGTTTATACTCTGAACTCCAGTCTGCGAGGAAGAGGCCAGGGAAAGAACTGGACTGGAGAGGCTGAAGACCAAGTTAAGAAGAATTGGCCTCCCAGCTCTGGATTTGGCTTGATAGAACGGTATGTATTGAGGCAGTCAGAATCGACAGAAGGCTGCTCCTGTCGAACAGGAGATGCTGTTTCACAGCATGAGGAGGTTCCTAAGGGACTGGTCGCCTGCCTTACAAGCTTTCCTGTTAGGGCTGAAGAGGGAAGGACAGCTTTATTCTTCAGGTAACTGCTGTTTCTCCTTTGAGTAGTACATTCAGAACGATTTCCAATAAACCAGAGCTGTAGTGCTAGCTGTGTATAATAAACCGCCTGGAACATTTTTATCGGTTATTTTTCATGAAAAGTGGAAAACCTTTACGATGACCTTAGAAGGAAACAATTCGCTACTTCTGTATTTGTAGAAAAACCATAGGCAGGAATATTTTCTAAAGTGCTTCTTTACTTATCAGTTATTTTTTAAAAATTAGACTTGTATTTTGTAGCGGCGTAGTTTCCTAGTAGTTCATGGACCAGTAGATAGTTTCTGATGTAAAAAACCCATTATATACTTTTAAGCAAATGACACTTGCTTTGACAAATGCACCAAAGTGAGTGATCTAAGTGCAAAACCCACCATTTCTTAAAACGTGGCCTTATGCTGGTTTATTAATGCAACTTTACATCCTTTAAAAGTAGTTTACTTCAATTCCAAGAGCAGGGATTAAATAATACAAATACAAGTTGAAAATTCAATGAAGCTATTGCCTATTTACCCTGAAATAAAATAGTCTTATGATTCAACTGGTGCAAAAATCCCTCCAAACACCTTTGTTTTATTGGCAAAGTCATTTAAGGTCACTTTTGCTTCCAAGACCATCTTCTTCCATGGTTTCCACTGAAGGAGTTTTGCTTTGTAATGGCTTGTGGTTCCACAGTGATTTGTAAATGAAAAACCTACTATGAATAATTCTACCGTAGTCACTAAATTACTGTCATGAGAAAGTCCAAAACTTACAGTGTTCTGTATTGTTTTTTTAAATTTTCAGCAAGACACAAAATTCCAGTCCAGTTAAAGTGTTTTCTTTGAATACCATTTTAAATGGCAATAAATGGCTGCTGTGCCTTCTGGATGGAGAACTTAACGCGACGCCCAATGTGCTTCTAATATGGTAGGCAGATATTGTACTTCAAATGTACCCAAAGAACGGTGTAGAAGGGCTTCCGCAGGCACAGCCATTTGGATCAGCTACTCCTATGTATATAGTGCAGTAGGTTTGAATCTGCGTAGAGAGAACCACAGCTGGGTGGCACGTAGCAAATGTTGGGGTTGTCTGTTCTCAGAAGGCATGACACAAAGCATCCCGGACAGCAAGAGACAGAAGCATCTGCAACGTTGTTCTGATTCTGTCAAGTAGTAGTAGCCTCCATAGGAAGGTGGCAGTTATTGCTGAGACAGTAAAGCACTCCGGTTGGCTTTCATCTTCTCCAAGCGTTTAACTAGATGACCATTGCTGACTTCAAGCTCTTCGGTTTTATCCAATGCTGAACGCAACTGAAGGAAGGAAGCAGAAAAAAAACAACACACATGACTTTCACGTTTTCCCTTTCCAAAGATAAAGCAGGTTTTGTAGCTACTAACACTAACTGGCCATATTGCTGGAATTTCCTTACAAGACAAACCATTTGAAAATTCCTCCTAGCGGAGTTAAAATTAAATGTTGTGTAACTTCCTGTGCTGTTGCTCTGATATTTTCTAAGCACAGTACCAGAATCCAAGGTATTTACAGAATGTTGAACAAAAGGCTCAGAGTTTGCCTCAACTTCAGAAGCATCTGCTGGGTGACATATGCCTGTCTTGCTGCCTGGCTTTTATGTTTCTGGTTCCCGGAACTACAGCCACAGGCATGACCTTGATGCCTTAGTTTTCTTTAAAACCCACCACGGGATGGAGATAAGGAGAGATAGGTGGACGGCAGAAAGCAATATTTATAGGCAGCAGAGCAGGAGTATTTAGAAAAAGCAAAGAGGCACACTGGAAAAAACCCCACAACTTGGGAGGCAGGTGTGAATGAAGCTGACAAACATATTTAAGCTGGTTGTAGCAGCTACTTGGAGAGAACATGAAGTTTGGTATGACAAATGAGGTCAAAATTATGGACAGCTTGAAGATGCAGTATTTTAAGAGAAAGAAACATGAAGAGAGTCTGCAGATGGACACACTACAGCAAACAGGCATGAATGGATTGACAGAGCAAGAGAAACAGACTCAGTAAGAATGATTCACATCCATTTGGTGCTCAAGTTTAGACTCGGAAACTTGGAAGTTTAGACTGTCGTTCCTGGTAAAGTGTGGTACTGTGCTTAAATAATGAAGCACACAAATTAACCTTACAGCAGGATTTCCATCTTTCTACTGCTGTAATTTCCGAATCCCATGTTCTAAGATGGCCAGTGCTTTGTATTTACAAACCCAGAATTTGTAACACCCAAAGTAATGAGCCTTCAGGTACAACAAAGGACAAGGACAGCAAAGTAGAAATAGGAATTCTTCAGCTTGATGAACGTCGAACCACAAGAACATTCACAGTTGCAAAGTAGCATCCAAACCTGGGCATTTGAAGGCTGCTTCTAGATTCAAGCTGTACAAGTAGGACTTGTGTCTGCTCCAGAGAACCAACTCTGGTACAAAGTAAGGCATTACAAGTCAGTTTAGGAAGGAATGGTGAAAAGGCAGCAGGAGTTCACAGTTGTGACTGTTGCTCCAGTTCAAGTGCTGAAAGTTTGGTTAAACATTTAGAACAAATAACTAAAGCAACTTTAAAAGTAGAGGTTTATTCTTTGCTCGACTAAGAAAGGTAGTTCCCCCTCTAAAATGCACCAGACAGGTCTCCCCCCGGCGGAGCAGGCTGACTGCTAGCCTGTGACAGTTTGCATTTAGAATTACCTCTCTCTGTAGTTTGCGTTTCTCTGCTTTCAGTTCATCTTCTACTTTTTCAGCATTTTCAGCAGCAGTTTTGTATCGGGCTACCTGACCTTCCAATCGTATTACCTAAGGTGAAAGCAATTTTTTTTTAATTAAAAGCTCTACCAAGAAGTTACTCTGAAGCTTTACTCTTCCACTAGTAGTTAAGAAATCACCAGAGAGATGCTTACTTTTCTTTAATAAAATAAAGGCATATTTTGAGGGGAAAGAAAATATACCAGAGAAGCCTGGGCGTGGTAACTTACTCCAGACCTTTTATATGTATCCATATTTAATATGCTTCCAGCAACAAAAAAATTGACTAAATTTATCTTAGCAAGAGTATTGCTGACATACTCTGGACCAGAGCAAACAGTCAAAATTGAAGAGTCTTGTATAAAATCCATATATACTACATCATATGCCAGGAGCCATTTAAAAATTGTATCCTGAATAGTTCAGTAAGTGCTCTCCATATACCTTTGCCTTTGAACATTCTTCCTTCAGTAAAAATGAATAATATATTCGCTCTTCCCCATATATAAACAAAAGCCTTTCAGTCTTTATGACTTAAGTGCAGTAGCCCTGATGCGCCAACACTCCTGCTTCTCATTTTAAGGGAAAAAATCAGAGTAATCATGACTTCATTTATCATGTAACAAAATGCGCTTTCTCTTTGCATTCTCACCACGTCTAAACAAACAGAACAAGCCAAAAACTTACATTCTGCTCCAATGCTGTTATCTCTTGCTCAGACTTTGCTAGTTTAAATTTGAGATCACTGATCTGTCTGTTGGCATCTCCTAAAAGAATTGCAGATTTATCAGCGATGTCAGAACAAGCGTTAAAAGCGTCTAACAAGTCTGCCATAAAATTTCCATGCTACAGGAATCTACTTGGGGCAGCGGCAGAGTAGCAAGTGCCCTCTGCCAAAAAAGTGCTCAGCAGATAGGCGCTATTCCCAGTCTCGCCTGATTCCCTTCTGACCACACTAAAAGCAGAATTAATCAGGAACTCGCCCCAGCTCTCCTGGGGAACATAAGGGAGATTTCCAGTTGCAATCTCGCTCAAACAAAGGATAATTGTTCCCTCACCTCTAGTAGAGGTGCATGGCTGGCTCCCAGTCTGAAGCTCCCGAGAACCGAAGGCTCATTTTTACTTAGAGCCATGCGGTTACAGTACAGATACGTTTTCTCGCTCACATGCAGGACACAAAAGTTGTCTTAAAATCAAAATGTAGCTCACTTTGGAGGTCAATCATGTGCATATCTGTCCCGTTTTCTAGAACTTCATCTCCTGACAGTGTATTTTCCATCTTGCCATTCTTTTGCTTTTCTTCCAGTTGTCCCTTTAATTTTTTAATCTGAAGGACACAAAATAATTAGTTATTAAAACAACGGAAAATTGTGGCTCAGTTCTCAAATTCACTCAAGTATTATAAAACATTATAAAACATTATAAAATGTTTACAAGTATCTAAAGGGTGGGTTTAAGGAGGATGGAGCCAGGCTCTTTTCAGTGGTTCCCAGTAACAGGACGAGGGGTAACGGGCACAAGCTGGAACACAGGAAGTTCCGATCAAATATGAGGAAAAACTTCTTTACGGTGAGGGTGCCAGAGCACTGGGACAGGCTGCCCAGGGAGGGTGTGGAGTCCCCTTCTCTGGAGGCTTTCAAGCCCCGTCTGGATGCAGTCCTGAGTGATGTGCTCTGGGCAATCCTGCTGTAGCAGGGAAGTTGGACTAGATGATCTCTAGAGGTCCCTTCCAACTCTGAAATTCCTTGATTCCGTGAAAACAAAATTTTTTTTTTTTAAAACCTAAATTCAAAAACATCTTTTGTTACAAAATAATTTTCTAGACATTCTTTTGGCAAATGACTCATCATATCTTTAAGTATCAGTGCTTATGCATAGGTTCAGGAGCAACCATAACAAGTGGAAGATGACTGTTTTATTAGAAAAGCCATAAATGTTCTGTAGGCACATTCACATAAAACATTCTTAAAACCCAAACCCCTGTGTGGTTGTGTATGAAGTCTCAAGGCCAAGGATATAATCCATAACTGAAAGCATAGAGCATCCTGCAGAGAAACAGACAAGCTAAAACTTTTTTAATAAGCTTTTTATCTGCTGTGGAATATCACAGTACCAGCAATAATTACTTTAATTGGTATTTACTTATCTACCGCAATTCCTCCAGCATTTCTTTTCAAATGGCCCATTGCCCCCAGACCCAGCAATCGGGAAAGGTTTACTCTTGGAGATAAAAGTTGCTTCTACAACTTCTGGACCATATTTGTTTTTTCCCCTTGGGCTTGGCCAGACTGAAGTATTACTTTTCAGGAACAGTCACGGAGGAGTTTTAGGTGGGGAAGGACAGCGATCTGCAATACTCTGAGCACTGAATGGGACTGGTTAGCAACATGGAACAGGCACGCTGGGTCCTATCTTTCTTCCCCTACATCCTCAATTAACACGCAGGATAAATGCTTCAGAGGAAGAATAAAGTGGCAAGCAACGCTGTGAGTCCTCAGCAAGAGCAACCCAGCACACATTCTGAAAGGCAACGGCACTGCTGTTCTATACCTTACATTAGGGATGTTTTGATTATTTATTTTTTTTAATCTCTACTCTTCTTATCACAGATTTAGCAAACACACAGCATTTCAGTTTTCCCGTGATTACCTGGTCTAGTAAGGATTCTCGTTCATCAATGAGCTTTTTCAGCCTGTCTGAAAGAGAAAACTGAAAGTTCAGCGCCGATTTGATTGAGCCGCACATTTCAGAGTGCATCTGATATACGACTGAACCATTAAGGTTAGTGAGACTAATGATGAAGGTAGTTATGCACGTACCACAGGAAATGAGGCCACAGACAGGGCTGGGAAGGGGCTGCAGCCAGGGGAGGTTATGTCATTCTCACAGAACATGCTCTTCCCGGCAGTAGCAGCACCCAGCTGCATGCAAAGAGGCTAATCTTCTACGTTAGGTTAGCATGCAAGAACTCTAGGGTCAAACACAACTGCAACACAAAATCTCACAAATCTTTACAGTTTAACATAAGGAAAATACTGTAAACACCTATAATCATAGCTAAGCACATCTTAACTTTTTTACTAAACAGCATGGCAATAACTTTTTGTGTTATCTCCAGTATTATGACCAGAAAGACTTTTGTCCATTAACTTATTTTTATTTCAAACGCAGCAGCCTGGTAAAACATTCTTTTCTCTTTAATCCTTCATAGTCAATTCTCCTGGTGAGACATCAACCTGGACCAACTGTTGTGTTACACTTCAACTCGGAAGTGCTACACATCAGCACATGGGTATGTGTGGCATTGATTAATAAAGTGCGCACTACAGAGTGAGACAACTGGAAAAAAGAAACAGAAGTAACCAAATCACTTGGTTTTGGTTTTTTTTCTTCCCTATTAAAGGATGCAAAATGTGAAAGCATTTTAGCAGGTACTCACAAATTTTCATATCACTAAAATTACTTTACCTCATTGATTAACAACCTTAGTTTGTTCAGGTACACCTCAACAGAAGTACACTGGAACACAGGATTCAAATATTCTTATTAGAAGAGCATATATTGACCTCAAGTGGTCGTACTCCACAAGTTTGACACGAATGTTTATTGCAGTTTTATTTAGTTTGCCTCCTGTGCCAGAAAGTGGTCACCTGTGCAGAAGCAAGCCAGCAGGCGTTCAGAGCTCAATTCCACATCTAATGACTGGCCTGTTAATGAAATGGTTAAAATCTAAACATCACTCAAGAAAAAAGACTTGTTGAAAACATTAAGGAAAGCAATTCACAAGTTGCAGATAAAAGGCTGGTGGGCTTTGACTAGGTAAATTCTGTTGATAGACTTAAGTATTTTTTAAAAGCTTTAAAAATATCAACACCGTAGTCCCCATTCACTGTGAAATCCTGAAGAGGCCGAAGTCTTGTGGTTCACCATTTTTGCTTGTTAACACAAAAATTGAAGGGAATAAAGACTCTATATTGAATCAAATCATGGGGAAAACGGAAGTTTTCAAATGGAATTCCCTCTGCATGTCAAACACGTACAGTCCATTAGCTAGTAATAACGTGGTAAGTCATTCCCCTCCTGGGTATACAAGCTCCCGTGTACCAGCAGTCGTTCTAGAGCATAGAATAAAACCTTTACCTTGGCTTCTGATCCCCAAATACAGATCTTAAAGTGAGATCCCCGTTCAGCAGATCTATGCATTCATTTTGAACCTCCTCCAGTCCTATCCTTTTTTTAGCCATTTGTAACACACTCAACATTGTTACACCTGAGCACTGACATGGAAAAACAAAATAAAACAAAAACAACAAACAAACCACATTTTTGCAAATTATCGAGAGTAACAAAAATTTACAAGTATAAACCCCTTCAAAATAAAAAAACAGTTTCACATATTTATATGGGAAGGAAAGGAAGCTTAAGACAGAAATTCTGTAAAAGATGAAAGAAAGGGAAGAAAAATAATGAAGAAATGAAGAAAGCAAGGACAGCAAACAGTAAAAGAAAGGTCAGAGATATTCAGACCTGGAGATAGGGTTGGGAGTCACAGGTCAGCAGAGATCAAGAAATGAAGTTACTAAGAACTGGAAAGAGAGCAAGGACTGATGCAGAAGGACACCTCTAGGCCACTGCAAAATTAGCCCAAACTTACTGACTCCAAACAGGCCAAATAATCCACCTTGATCCAGAAAATAACTTAAGTCATGCACACAGCTAAGTAACTTCCATTAGCACAGCCACTGCTGAGGGGTGACATACGCCTCCCTGAAGAAAGGACACCTCCTCCAGTTTCCAGTAAAGAAGCACAGCAGCTTCTCCCAGTCCCTTTCCCTGAAAAATGGATGTTAGCATTTTGGGATGAACCTTCAAATCTGATCTCACCATCAGTTCTCTCTTCCCTCCTTACAGACATCTGTGCACCCCACTGGGACAGATGACGCGCCAGCAGCAGGATTTACAAGAGCACAGGAAAAATTAGTTTGCTAAAATTGCCATGTACGTAGAAAAGTTTTCTGCATGTATAGATGAAGGTCCCTTAGCTTTCCCTTATCTTAAAATCCCACACTTAATACAGAAAACTTACTTTAGCTTTAACAGATATCTCTGCAGAGCCACCTTAGTTTTGCATTTAGGAGATGCTTTTCCAACAAATCAAGGACCTTGAGAAACAGGTGAGCAGAAAAGAGCAATCTACTGAATTAGGACATGAAACAGCTAATTACAATTCTCATCTGTAACAGTCATTACCCTTATTTCACAGACGAAAATACTACAATGAATAATTAGAGTATGACATTCATCTCACTTAAATTTAGCTTTGGTAACATGATTCCCCGGCACCAATTCATGGCTTTCACAGGCAAAGGAGGTTAAGAGAGGGCTGATGGAGGAGCGGGGCCCTGGGAAGGCCTGGGAGAGAGCAGGACAGACTGGGGATGGCGGTGGTTACCGGTGTCTTCTGCTATTGTACAGGTCTGTCTGTAAGTCAAGTGACTATTCTCAATACCTTGGTAATGCGGTTGACTCAAGGTATTGCTAATTAGGGTGCTGCTTCAGTGGCACAGTTGACGTGACATCCCCTAATGAGCGGAGGACTGTTCTTTTCCATAATAAAGGAAATATTGACCAATGCCTTTCACTGTTACTTGGTGAATAAGGAAAAAAAAAAAAGAAAGTTTCTTCAGCTACTGCTTTCAGGCTAGCTCTGAATTCACAGCAGTGCACGAACCTGGGCTACAGGCTAAACGTGCCGCTAGGGACTGAACAGAAAACCCAGCGAGCATTTGGATCTGTGGAGCTATTCTGAAAGACAAAAGTCTTACACACCAAGAGTGGTGCTCTGTGCAGCACACATCAGCAGGCTGTCCCTGCTCAAAAGAAAATGGGTAACGTAATAGCAGCAAATACGAATCTTGATGTTAGTTCATCTCATGATTTCTTGGTTTCATGTGAGACTTCGTGAAAGGACCGATATTGATATTTGCTGTCTTTGAAAGTCAAAACCAATGAAAGGGACAAGCTAGATCTTTTATCTGCTAGATATTGCAGGGAAAATGCCCAGAACAGTTTTCAATTGTGTAACTTTACAAAAGATTCATTTTCTAGGGCTCCGGAGACACTGTCCTCTCCCTCTCTCTTATGGCACACATTTCACTCAAATGCCAGCTGGCATATAATATTTGAGTTATTAAAGTTGGAATACGGATCTAGCAGTTCCCTTTATCTTCAAGATGATTTATCCCTCGATATGCATACACTCAAGCAAAAACCAGAGTGGTAAAGAACACCGTGACCTTCTCCTCCATGGTACTTGCCCAATTCCAGCAGTCGGGGACCAGTTGCCAACAGAGGTACCAAGCAGCTAATGGTCAAGAATGGATTTATAGTACGTCAGCTATTCTTCATGGCCTGTTCACGTTCCTGCTCCTACCCTAGTTTCACTGAGAGCTGGCAAGTGACTGTGGGATAAAAGCTGGTACATGGAAGTTAGTTAAGACTAGAGTCGTCATGATTTCTTCTTCTGCGACTTGACTTTGAAAAAAGAATTGTTACAGATGCTCTGTTTTCTGAAGTGGAAAAACTAGTTAAAAACAGCTCAGCATTAATTCCCTCAACCATCCAGAAGGATTTCTATTAGAAATAAACTCGTACAAAAAACACAGGAAATGCTGACGTGTGCCTAATTGAACTGAGAGTTGTTTATCGATCCATCCACAAGCATAGGTGAAGCCTGGTAAGCACGTTTAATTATATATCTAAGTGTATTTAACATTTAAATATAAATACATTTAAAATACTTTCAACATTAAACCATATATTACTATTGCCAGTAAAGCAGAGAAAAATTTTAAATAAACACTGCTACATAGTAAGATTGAGATGCTTTTAAGAGCTATGACTTTTTAGATTAGCATTTAGTGTAAACCCTTAAGAAGAACAACTGCTAATACTTACAGAAACCATACTGGAACTGTTGTAAGTTGGAGAGAAGCCACATGCAAAGAGTTCCAGGTTTACAGTTAAGGGTGCCATCGCATATTAAAGGCCCTCAAACACCAAGGCTGCCCATTCCTAGTATGATAGCTCTTCTAGCTATGTAGCCCAACGCAATAAGTTTAACAAAGCTGCAGAAAAATGTTTTTTGACATTATATAGATTTAAATAAATATTTACGCAGGTTTGTAAACAGTGCTCTGGACAGGCAATTTAAAGTATAAAATATGTTTATTTCAATTATATACAGCTCGGTACATTTTGATATACATCTTGAAATTTTGCAGTCTGTTTGTACTCCATCAACTTTGTAACATCAACACAAATACAGCCTTCCACAGTCTCCCTACCCCCCCAGCTCCTCAACTTGCATTCCCTTGGGACGTTCATTGCTTAAACCAACTTTAAATGAATTTTTAAGTACGCAAAACATACTCTTCCTCCCAAGCACTAGCAAAAATGCAAGAAGAAATATACCAACGGAGTGCCTAATTTATGCCAGCAATTCAAAGCAATCCAGCTTTTCAAAAAGGCACGGAGAATAATATACAGAACAACAATTCTCTTTGGTCTGATATCCAACAAGAATTAAGACATGCAAAGTTGTCTTCTTTCCAGAAAGGAAGAGGTAAGAATTTTTCAGAGATAAAAACATTCCTTCAGAATCATAGTTTGCAAAAAATAACGTAGTAATGATACGCAATTTTAAACAAAAAACTTCTTGGAAAAATAGATATTTTATATATTCGTAGCTAGACAGTACTTGATAGCAAACCTAAGCACACGTTACAGTGTGTATTGACACTTTCTTCAGAAAAAATAAAAACCCCATGTGAGACATGGTGTAAAAGGCCGATCGTGGTGCAAAGTGCCTAGATGAAGTAAACATGTATACATTTATTCCGTTCAGCAACCTAAGACCTGTATGTTGCACTGTCTTCAAACTGTATATTGTTCTTCCAAAGTGTTTAGACTAAGCACATTCACAGTGTTCTAACTATATTTTGGAATAGGACCATATTAGAAATATACAAAAGGTGGAATGAAAGTATCTTTTTTTTTTTCATAGTTAAAAAAAGAATAAAATTGGTTCCTAGGCTTTTATCATTCAGAAAGAAGTTCCAACGTCAGATCAGTGTTGCTGATTTACTGAGTTCCTTCATGAAGTGTTAATGTACTTACTGTAGATCTAATGCACGTAAGTACACACAAGCATGTGCATAAGTTCACAAAGGTCCAATGCACATAAGCACATTCAAGACATCTGTCATCTAGGCTAAAAAAAAAAGAATTTCCTACAGAAATTCCTCAGTAGCAGTTATCCACACTAAAAATACTTTAATTGCAAGATAGTCTGAACAGTCGATTTGTGAAGCTTGCTCTTTTGGTGATAAACTTTAAACCTGAGACACAGCAAAACCAAACCCACGCCCGATTTCTTGTGGCTAGGTATGTCAGTGAATAATTTAATACTGGCATCGTTACCACCTACATAACATTGTATTATGACGAGAGCTACCTATAAAGAAAAAAAAGAGTATTCCTAAGGTCTGATGTATTGTGCAAAGTGCATGTTTCTGTACTGGGACCAATCAAATGACATATAACTCGTGTAGCCTTGAGATTCTGAACTTAGGATATTGTACAGTCATCTCTGGATTTACCCTTGCCCCTTCTACCACCCTGCGAATCCTCCTTGCTTTCATCCCTGTTATTGTCAGCACTTCCCAAATCCTGTTCTGAAACATTTTCATCTGGTATTTTTTCCACTTTGTTAGAATCTGATGCTTTGATTTCATCTTCCATCACATCAGTGTTCTCATCAGTTTCCCACAACGCTTCCCCTTGCAAGCGCCCTGCTTCTTCAGGCTCATCTCCTTTTTTATGCTGCAAGCTGTCATCTTCTGTCAAGGCATCTTTGGTTTCTATTTTGTCTGTTCTTTCTCTGGCTTTGTCTGTTTGGGCAGTTTTTCCAACAGCGCCATTTGCTCCATCACCCTCTTTCTGTGTATCAGCTTTCTCTGCATCACATTTTTCAGTTTCTAGTATCTGTTTTGACTCTTCATCAAAATCAAATGCATCACCATCATCTTCCAGCCTCTCCTCTGCTTGACCCTCCAATTTAACTTGTTCGATAACATTTCCATCCTGGTCAGCTTTCTGTGCCAGGGCATTATTTGCACCCTCCTCAGAAGCAAAGCCACCACCATGGTTGTCTGCAAGCTCCAACCCTTCCTCATTTTCTTTCAGTGTTTCTTTATCCACTTTGTTTTCAGCAGTTACACTAACACCTGCAGTTGACTCTTTAGATTCACCTTCCTCTTGTTTAACTACATTCTGCGCTTCACCATCTAAATGAATACTTTTCTCTCCCACCGTACCTGTTTCCTCACTACACTGAACTGTTTGATCTTCTACCTTTGGCTCTAAGTCTTCTACCCATTCTGTCCTGCTTTCCTTTCCTTTCCCAGACTCATCCCCTGTTTCCAATTCCGATTCCTTAATTTTGTCACCTAAAAGACTTGGGTCTAAGCTGGTTTCCTGAGCTGTCACCTCTTTCACGAGGTCTGTGTCTGGCTCTGCCTGCTGCAGCACACTTCCTTTTGCCTCAGGAGTAGAGCCTACAGCCTCCACAGATGCCTCATCTTGCTCACCTGCTTCTGCAGAATCTGAACATGTCTCCAGCGCTTCTATTAATGCTTCCTTCTGCCCGTCCTCAGCCATAGCATTTTCAAGTTCATTTTTATCTTGCGTATTTTGTTCTTCTGATGATGCTGGAGGACTGTCCTCTGAAGAAACTGGCTGGACGTGTGCCTGACCTCCTCCACGTTCCTTTTCACTTGTATCTGCTGGGACACCACTTTCACGTGACTCTGTCCCCTCCAAACCCACAGACTCCGTTTCCCTCGTCTGACCCTGAACTGTGTTCCCAACCTCATCTTCTTCTTCAGCTCTGTCCCCTCCTGTTTTATCAATTCTTCCATCAGTGCAGTCTTTGCTTTCAACAAGCTTTTCCTCCAAGACATCTGTAACCTTCTTTTCAGCACTTTCTTCTGAGCGCTGAAGTCCCTCAACAGGACCCTCCACATTTATCTCTTCACTAAGCAAGCCTGCTTCTGTAACCTCTGGTAGCCCTGCCTGGTTACAGACCAACTCCTGGCTCTCACTTGCAGTATCGGCTCCCTCATCCATTTCGTTACCACTCAGGCCATGGCTAGTTTTAAGATCCTCTCGTTCTTCCTGTTCGGGTGCAGCTTCTTCCAGTTCATGCTCTGTACCTGAGTCACTAGGCATTTCCTGAGGAGTCTCTAAAATCTGCTGACCTTGCTGAGAGCCCACCTCCAAGTTCTGATTTGTCCTTGCATTTAAGTCATGGTGCTCAGCCTCCGTACTAAGAGGCTGCTGGACTGCTGTGCCTGGGGACTCGGTCTCCTTTCTCAAATCATCTGCGTCACTATCCTCGTTTGAAGAAGCGCTCCCCGATACGTGTTCGGTAAGGCTTTGAATTTGTTCTGTGAACCTACTATCTGGTGACATCACTGTTGACAGGGCATCACATTCTTCAACCATTTTTTCTGCCTTTGCATTTTCATCAGCATGCAATGTCTGTACTTCCTGCTCCTTAGACTCCTCTTTGTGTTCCTCACGCTCAGTATTCTGCAAGATTTCTCTTTTCCCCACATCCTCCAAAATCTCATTTTTCATGTCCACTTCATTGGCTTTGCCTAAAAGACCATTGAGAAAGTTGAAGGGACCACACCACAGCACTTACCTCCCCAACTTAAAACCCGAAAGAGAATGAATCGAAGAATAGGTTAATAAGAGATCAGCTTTTGCCAATTACGTGAGGCAAAGCAGCAATTGAATTAGTAAAGGCCCGGGGGTTTTGACCAGTGAAATTCACCACCACCCTCTCAAAGCAAGAAGTCTCTGGTGCTGGCTTGTGTTGTTGTAAACTAGAAGATTTATGCTCTTGGCTGTGTGAATTACAGCTTTTGTAGATGAGAACTACTGTTTCAAGCAGTGCAATTTAACAGTAATACTTGGCAGATGTAACAGTAAAGACTGTTCTCTCTCAGCAGTATTATCTACAACTGTAACCCTGACACCACTCTATGCATGCAAGGGTGTATCTGATGCCATTATAATGAAGTAACCAAGGATTATTGAGTAATATTTTACTCCTAAGCATCATAAACGGGCATCATCAGTGTATATGACAAACGCTGAATGTAAAAATCTGTTTGGCAAGCAAGTGGTTCAAGTGTTTAACATTACCAACACAGACCAAAGCTCAGGCACTTCGTGCCCCTTACAGCCACTTCATCCAGCCAAAGGCATGGGGACTTCTCTGGTTTTGGGGGGGGGTTCTGTAACAGTTTTTCTTCAACTTAATATTTAGAAGCAATAGGTATTAGAACAACAGTGTTTGTGGTTTCAGCAGTTAGCTTTTGGGTCTATGTTGTACCTATTTCCAAAAAAAAACAAAACAAAAACAAACACCAGAATAAGAGGAGAGAGAAAACATGTTACCTTTAAAAATACACCCTTACCTTGGTTTTGGTGTTTCCATATTGTTTCCACACAAAAACTGAGTGAGGAAAAAGCAGCCAACAGCTAAAAGCAAGACAGCTTGCAATTGCAATAGCTGGCTGCCTGTTGCTATTTATTAGTATGTTCATTTAGAACAAAAACAACAGAAAAAAAAAAATCTATTATTTCCTTTCCTTCCACTAGCGTAACAGTTCTCTGAGAGGCCATCCATCACAACTGCATAAGAGCAAAGTTTTTTGCCATTCAGATTTCTCCTTCCTAATACTATCCACCTCAGAGTTATCTTCTTTGAATTTACCAATGTTAATCCTGTTACAGCAAGTAAAAATGTTGAAGTGTTAATATGAAATGGTCAATAGTACTAGATACCAAGAACAACGAATTCATACACTTGTGTGTTTTAACAGTGCCCAGCACCGTTTGCTCAGCAGACACTTAGAGTTCTCAGGCATATAAGTGAACCAACATACAAGTTCTTTATAGGAAACTAAAATGCTTTTCTTCTGATTCTTTAAGACATGTCCTGAATAATATTCAACAACAGTGGGATTATTCCGGGACAATTTTCAAATTCAGGGTTTAAATAGTAATCTAAATGATTGCTGCTTATCTGTAATGTAATATTTGTATTCCTGTCCTTTGACTCCTTGAATGGGAAATGAAGTCTGCCTTTGCAGGGAACTGCACAACACACTTGAAGTGCTAATAAATATTAAGCAGAAAAATGCATAGGAGTGATTTGACAAGTAGCATGCTGCGTGATGCGTTAATTGTCCTACTAACAAACGCCCAAACTCCAAGCAAAGATGAATGAATGGACAGACAGACAGAAAGATGTGAAAGGATATACAGCACTCACCTAGCATCCCATCGCCTCCTGGCTTTAATGCCTGAGTTGTGCCTGCAACATTTTTGGAAGAATCCAAGTGTCCTTCGTTACCAAGAATGTCTGATGTCTCCCCGTTGGTGGCTACGTCAGAGTCTGGGATTATTCCATGTTTCTGTGGAGAAGCAGAAGAAATGCTTTAGAGCCTGCTGCTCAGAAAGGGGTGGACAGTTCAGGTGTTCTTGTCCTTGCCATTCTGAATAAACAATTGCTTCAATTCTTCCATTAAAAATGGCTGGAAATCTTAAAAAGAGCACAGAATATTACAGTTCTCACTTTAACCATTAGGACCGAAAGCATGTGATCCCACCTTTTTTTTTTTTTTAAAAAAAACCATAAATCTGCTGCGCAAAATGTTCCTCAGAGAAGCGTCTCCTACAAAAGCAACTGCTTAATCCTACAGTCTATACTAAGGGCTCACCGTCAATATTGGGGGGAAGGACTTTATTTAGAAAAATCCCTGAAATGGCAACTTATAGGCAACATGAAAATAGAACTCTTGCTATTAAGCTAGATTCAAATATTCTGCAAAAAATGTACAGGAGGAAAAAGTCAGCAGTTGAATATAAGTTTCTTTTATTCCTCTTGCATACCTTCAGTTGTTCCTTCAGCACAACCACTTCATCTCTAAGGTCATCCCGCTCACTCCTTATGGAATCAAAGAAATCTTTCTGTCTCTCTAACGCCTGAGTTCCCAACACAGACAGAGGGCGAGGAGATGTGAAGAAAGGAAGGGAGACAAGTAAAGGCCATGAAGAGCAAGTGTAAACAAAAATGAGCAGATTTAAGATATTCAGAGATTCATGGAAGTGGCACATATGAAAAAGGTAAAGTTTACAGATTAAAGGACTGAGTTTACGTACACACAGATAAACTTCAAATCCAAGAAATGCACATTCATTCAATAACCAGGAATTCCTACTACAGACAGTCAGAGCCCAATCCTTCATTAGGGATCCTTCAAACGAGGATCCGCTTTTCATTGTTATTTGTTAGACAAGTTAATTCGTATCTATATTACTTCAACGTGCACATTGAAGGCATAATGCAATTCCCAGGTGTTGAAAGAATGGCATGAAAGCACGGCCAGCAGATTTTACTATTCTTTTTATTCCACGGGTTACCATCATGGGTGCAATTAATTTGAAAGCTGAAAAATAAGTCATCTTTAGACTGGGATGTACCACGTGCAAATGCGTATTTTGCTACTCAACTCCCCCAATATTTCTATATAAATGCACAAATAGAACAGTAGCAAAAAAAAAAATCAGAAAATGTTGAGTTTCAAATTCCTACAAATTATTGGACGTTGCAACCATGGCCAAGTTGCCAGATTTCTTTCTCCTTCTATATTGAGAAGGTCTTTCAGTGCTCATCATTAAAAAAGCAAGCCATGCTTTTATTTAAGAGTGGGTTTCCATTTGGCTTTGATAGAGGGCGGTGGGAAGGCATGAGAAGCGAGGCAGAGTTAGAGACTTTCATCCCAACAGCCCCTAAATAGCTCTATTGCTTTTGTACCACACTCCAGTTTCTGCCCAGTCTGCAGATTAAATCTGAATAAGCGAAAATTCAGTGCTGATGGAATTGCATTATAAATAGCACTTCCTTTCTCAATATGGCAAATACAAATGGTGCACCGCAGCAAACAAATTACCCCTAGGTTTTGAAGTCAGACCAGCTGCTCATTTTTTCTTGGATTTTATGACACTGCCCAAAGACAAAATCTGCCATTCGCTAGTTCCCTGGTAATACAGTAAGACAGCCACACCAAGCAAAGTCACTAAGGAGGATTTTATTCGTGAGGTTTTGCAAAAGCGGGATCAGCTGGACAATGACAGCGCCACTCTGAACACGTTTCAGGAGTTGACAGTCCTACCCCTATTTTTTTGTCTTTCCATTCTATTGTCTCCTGAAGATCAGAAATTTCCCTGACATAGTTCTGCTGTTTCTTTTGCAGCTGTTGGATTTCCTGAGAGACAGGAGCAAAACAAGAAGACAGAAAGCAGGTAACAGGTTAACAAAGAAGGTCAAGATTGCAGCGATGCCAAAGAACGAAAAAAGGCAGGTGCTAAAGAGTATCTTCATGCAGAGTTTCACAGTTTCTGACATCTCAACTAAACCTACGCTCCTGAAGACAACCACAAGATGACTTACAACAAAGTGAGACAGTTTTATCGCTTTCCTCTGCATCTCCACAAACAGCTGTCCAAAACACAGCTTATTTCATATTACAGACAAGGCAAAAAAGTCCAATTTCAGATAATACTTACGAAAGTACTATTTCTATTAGTCAGCGCTGAACCTGTTTGGCTTGAAACACCAGTATTTCTTCAGGTGAGAAACTTGAGTAGGGAATAAAATTCTCCATGCCTCACCTGCTACACTCCTACTGCTAACTGGGAACATACCAATCAAAGAGGTCATTAAAAAAAAAAAAAGTTACTTACTGCAAGCATTTCTTCTCTTTGCTTCAAAGCCTCTTTGATTTCCATGAACTGAAACTGCAATATGCTATGAGCGTGCTTCTCCCTCTCAAATTCCTATGAATAATGACATTTTTATTGATCAAAAATAGCATCCCATGAAAAAGGAGAAAATAAGCCCAAACGCAACGAAAATGCTTACTGCAATGCAGTGCTTGAATATTCCTCTCATCACATTTCCACAAGAATACAATTTTCCCAAGACACTATTATTCCATCAAATATAGAAGTGACAGGCATCATTTAGCCAGTTTTGTAAGCTGAGCAGCAGGCTGGCAGCAAATACCTCTTACACTCAAGTCCTGCAGACTTCACAGATGAATGGCTGAGAATTTAACCCACTCTTTCCGTGTACTAAAAGTTAGCTGGGCATTGCAGGCTTTAAAAAAAAACAACAAACGCACCGTATCTTCCAGGAACTATGTGTTTTGAAGTGGCGCTATAGTCAAATGCCCCAAGCTAAACAGCCAGTTCTGAAAAGCTAACACAAGCCACAGCTTTAGTATTTAACACCAAGTCACTAGCTGTCAGATGCTAAATTCATGTAAAACTTCATTCAGTACTCAACCACGTAGTTGTCTTAACTATATAAACTGCACAACTCTGAAAAAAACCTCTGAATTTACTGTAAAGATGGAATATAAAAGGACATGTGGTAATATTAATATAGCCTTACGATATAAAACATTTCTTCACTTCTTCAGAAATTGCTTTATAAGAGAGAAGCTTAGGGAAGATTCCCATTTGTGTGATCACAACCACATAACATGCTGCTATTCCACTTGCTTTAGCAGTAAGTAAACCGATAACTTCTTTAAAATCTTAACTACTAATTTGGTTGCCTCCTCCGAAAGGTGTCTGCGACCCACCCGCCCCCCCAGTCTTTCCCTGTTAAATAACTTTATGCCATAGCTATATACATACTTTACTTTTTTCTTCATACTGCCGCCTGGATTCTGCCAGCTGTTCTTCTAACTCTAAGAGCGCATCCTTTAGGGTATCTACTTGGTACATGAAATTTGTTTTTTCATTGTCTAGTTGAGCATTTGACACCATAGCCTTCTTGTATTTCTCTTCAACTTCGGCTAGAGAGTCCTGCAAAGAATAAGCAACCGCAGTCAGAGTCAGTTATAAAGGATACTTTGCCAATCAAGACCTTCAACAAGAAAATTAAGGATGAACCACATGCGTGCCAAGTAGTCCTACAGAAACCAGTGCTCATCGTGTGCTAGAGAGGCTTACCGACTGTCCCAAGGTGAGGATAACCTCCCCGGCGTTCCCACCAGACCTCGGTTTACAAGCGAGGAACCTCACCTCAGGACAGATAGAACCTTCCCTGTTCTCTGCTGCTTCAGCTTCTGCTTTCTCAGAGGTTTCTTCCTCCTCCCTCCTCCCCCTGTGCCTGCACGTTGGCAGCTCAAAGCAGTGGCTGAAGATGCGAAGTTGGAATTTTTTTTTTTTAAAGGTAAACTGGCCCTGATTTAAGATCATTTTAGATGATCTTAGGCCTTAAAGGCAGTTTGACAGCCACTTCACACAAATTTCAGGGATCCTTGCAGTGTGGGAACCGCTACATATACTGACTTAGGAATTAGAATTTGCCATGAAAAAGCTGCAGCTTTTGTGACCTGATGTATCATTTTTCATTAGGTTTCCTATATCACATCCCTTCTTTACAAACTTATCTGCAAGACACAATTCCCAGGGTCTCGAAAACCTCTCCTGTTAACTTGACCTGAATCTAAGATACTGAGGTATTCAGAGCAACAGATGACGGCAAAATAAAGATCAGGAACGTTTTCCTGATCAGGAAATGTTGTGCAGTCAAACGTGGCAGTATTTACCACAGAAATAAAACGAGTTACTTAAACAAAACAGTGCAAATACGCAAATAGGGAGGATACTCCTGTCAACGTTTTAGTTTACAGATCAAGCAATTTCTCTCGGAATTTACGTAATTCTAGTAATTATATCTAAAGCACAGGTGAATTTCATATACTTCCCTTTTCATTCAATCAATGGAACTTGGGATGAGAGTGGCGAGATGATGACAAAATTAAGTTTGAATCAGTTTAGTTTACATTTCTATTGACAAATAGGAGCATTTGTCTTTAAGGACATGAATTTGTACAGTTCCAAACACAAACTGTGTTTTGGTGCGCTTTCCGGCCCAAGGATGAGAAATCCTTTCCTTTCCCCAAGCGAAGGAAAGCAGCCAGCATTTGGAAACAGTGGTTAGGATTAAACCTCGGAAATTATCTGGAAAGGAAGTATATGCAAGTCAGAAGTTAAGGCAGCTGCTGCACCACTCCTTCCGCATGCAACGTTTTGTTTTCTTAGCATCAAGCAGTGCGGCTTAGGTACAAATGACCACAAAAGGCAGTCTAAGGGACACAAATTGAAAAATGACCTACATTTTTTATGCAGTATGATTATTTTACTACATCTGCCTTGCAGTGATCAGGAGGAAAAAGAACAGGTTTTACAGAAAAAGGGTCAAACTCCTCTTTTCCCATTGAGAGCTCACTTAAGGTGGCAGCATCTTCACCTGTCACAGCATTGGGCCGATGACAAAGTCAGCAACTAATGCTGATAAATGTTGCATTTTATGCCTGGATACATACGTATTTGCAAAGCTGCCTTTTCCAAATAAATGCAGCTCATGTTGCTGCTTACTCATGTACGAGGTGGTGGTGGGCAGATGCACAGGTTAGTTCATGCACCAAAATTGGTTTATGGCTTCATGAAAGTGGCGAGCGCTTCCTTTGTCCCAACTGCTGTAAGTGTTCGTTCTTCACGTAACAAGCTTTGTTACATGAAGGGCTGGTACAAGAATTGTTTAAGGGTGTCTTCTGTCATCTAAACATGAAACCAAAAGCATAGTCACCACCTCACTGCACAGCCTTCCAAAGGCACCCTGGACCTTATCAAAACAAAAACATACAAGCTTTTAAATTCTGATTTTTCATAGCACTGTCGGACATGAGGCTTAGTTCATCTTCCAATATTGGGAGGCTTCCTTGATTAGGAAACTATTAAGAAAAAAAAACCCTAATTATTTCAATTTGCTAGCAAAATGATTACCTTCTCAAAACAGCAAAGACAACATGCAATAGTCATCAGCAGCCTTTCCTTTGGAAGCATTTCTCACCACAATCAATCGAGATCAGAACGGATACTTTTCCAGTTAATGAAATGTTTTTCACACAATCTACAAAACCCCCCCGAAGAAAGCATGCAAGGTCAGTTCTAGGTCTCACACTGGCTCTCTGAATGTTCAGCTGGTGTTAATGATCACACTCCCAATCTGCAGCAAACCAGTACCTTCATTTCTTTCAGTCCCTGCATGTATTTGCCTTCTACATCCTGAATCTGGTCCTTTAACTCATAGATATCCTGAGGGAAACGGTGAGAAAGGTGAATGATGCCACTGAAACTAATGGGCAGAAGCGCGGCTGATAGGAAAAAGCAGGTATCCAAAGTTCTCAGTTTAACTATTTCTACCACGCAGGTTAAGCAGTCTGATCCTAACCTGAAGCCTTGCCAGACAATGACATTTCTTGGTTAGAAGTTTATGCTAATTCTGCTCTTCTTAACTGGAAAAAATGAAACCTTCAACGTTAAGGACAAGATGCAGACCCAGCTTCAAGGCCTCCAATAATTATATGCGCCAGCTACACAGCCCCTCTCTGTCCCTTTCAGTGATTATCACCCTCTATGAGGGATTCTGGTATCAAGGGTAAGAGCTGCCAAAGCCAGCCTGAAATACAGGCTACACTAGAGATGTAGGAGAGACTGTATGAAAACCATCCGTCACACTAAATTTAATCGTAAGTCCTATTTCACAGTCTCTCTCCCCTTTTGTCCTTGGTCACCAACAAACGGTTATCTTTCAGCTGGTTTACAGCGCTGGATCTGGGACAGACCTGCTCGTACCTGAGGTCTTAATACAAATTCCAGATGTTTTAACCGGCTGTAATTTCAGAAGAGTTGCAAGTCGTATGCATGAAAAGTCAACAGAACTCAGACTCCCCACTTTAAAATAGTCTTCAGATTGGAGCATTTAAAAAAAACAGATTACAAAAAACAATTTAGCTATGGACTACCCAGCCAAGCTCTCAATGATACGAACACGGGATGGCACAGCTATTTGCTATTCAAAGGTGTCTAACTTCAGGGAATCACCAGCTAAGACTACGAAACACAGCCCCCTCCCCAGGTCAGCATCCAGTAAGCGCAGTGCTTCTTGCATTATTTCAATCCTCCGATCAGCGTGCTATATTGAGTCCAATTCCTGTTTCATTAGGGTAGGATGAGATGTGTCTGTTAGCATCAGTCTCATCCGATATCACATGCCACAGGACTTCACCCAGATATTCCTGCAGTAACACACTAGCTTCCCTCTAATGAAGCTACTCGCTTTTAGCACACAATTCATTTTGTCCGAACTGCCAAAAGGGGGAGACAAGACAGCTTCTTTTTTGGGAAGAAGTCTAAACCATATTTAATAATAACCTTCAGATAGTATTAGTCTATTTAATAATAATGCAGGGGACAGTCCTGATTAGTATTAGCCTGTCAGTTCCAATTCTTACCGACAAGTTCTATCATCAGTAATGGCAACATCAGCACCACTTTCAAGTAATCTTACCCTTTATTAATTTATCAAATGCAATGCATAAAAAAATTCTGATCAAAAGAGCCATGGCTGAGACAGATTCCTAACAATTTACGCTGATTTTAAGTATTTCTTACCTTGATTTCTCTAATAGACGCCTCTGTATCAGCTGAGATAGATGTATCCCCGCTGCCTCGTCGTGAGGAAGTCCCTCCCAGAGAAGCTAAGGTAGCTGCGGATAAACTTGAAACAGTACGTGCTCCCTACAATCACACACAGTTAGAAATGGTTATGGTTTCTTTCCAGATACATTGTGGGTTTGTAGTTTGGTTTTTTTGGGGTGGTTTTTGTTTGTGGGGTTTTTTTTTTGTTTTTGTTTTTTTTTTTTTTTAAATACACACATTACACCAACCCTTGCACTTCTAAATTATGCAAATTTGATTAAAATGTAACTTTCTAAGAAGAAAAATCAAAGTATCAAAATTTAACAAGGGAAACTAATGAGAAAAGGCTGATCAGATGTATTTAAACACTATTGAAATAGGAGTTTGCATGGCTTAGCTTCTAACTATTAATTCTAAATTAGACAAAGTCTCTAGGGGCTAGTCTTGCCAGGTATTTTCAAAACTTGTAATAATGCATTTTGTGGATGCTTTTGACTATCCTTCAAGCTCCTCTCCTTTCATGGGTATTCATCTATTCTGCAGCAGTAGCCACATTCACTGTTTTAGTGTACTGAGGGTCCTGCATTAAGCCAATGTCTCACTACTGCAGTATCTGCCTCTTTTATTAGTATTTATTTATTTTCATGTAATACCATAATTAAAATCTAATAAACAAAATCAGTATTCACGTGGCTTAGCCTAAAGCCATTTCAGCAAACTGTTATTGAAGGTCAACTACTTAACCTCTGAATAACCACAGAGGTTTAAAAGTTTGTCTTTAAAAAAATGTAGTAGTAGAAGGCTCCGTTAATTCAAAGTTTTGCCCCACAGTGGATTTTCTATTAGACTTCTGTACACTCAACTACCTGCCAAAAAGTGAAGAAAGCGTTATTGGCAGAATAATTCAGGAGATCCTTCTTACCTTCTCGAAGTCTTTTTCTGGCCTTTCCTCAATCTGTAAAACAAGGACGTAGAAGGAAACATTAGATAATAAAGGAGAAGCGAAGGCAGTAAGATATCAGAAAGGGAATTCATAAACCTGCAAAAGACTTCATTAGCAATTTCTCTCCACTCAAAAAAGCAGCCGGCTCGCTCAGAACAGCGGTGTCCTGGCTGGCAGCTCAGGCACAAGGCTGGACAACTCACCTCAAACTTCTAAGCAGTATGTAATTGAGTGGAATATACTTACTGATTAAAAAAACCCTATTTAGTTTATTAAATAAGACAGAGGTATACTTTTTTCCATATTCTACATCAGTGTTTCAAACAGGGAGATGGCACTCGACCTACGAGTTAACAAAGCAAGAATACAAAGACCTACACAGGCATGAACTTAAAGCCCCAGATGTCCTTCTCTGGACATAAAACCAGCTGTCTGCAACAGCTGTGCTGACAGATGCAGCTACTCCCATTTACTTTAGAACAGTTTAAAAATATGCCTCAAATGGACCTCGAATACCAATTTGCTTAAGTAGAGAGGTTAAGTTTTTAAATTGAAAGATCAATAGATTTCCAGACCAAGAGAGTTTCTTGAAGTTACATGTTTTTGTAGACCTTAACTACAAAAAGGCTACCTCCAAAGCCTGCCAGCACATCCTCCCCCATTCCAAAAAGCAAGGTACCAAATCAGACTTGAAGGACTGCACCGTGTCCGCACCCCTCCCAAAAGAAGAACAGCGGGGGGAAAAAAAGAAAAAAGAAAAAAGAAATCTAAAGCTTAAAACCCCTGAGAAGTTTACTCCGCTCAAGACAAAAGGCGACTGTGACTTCAAGCAAAGATCTAAATAAGGCTGAGACTACAAAAACTGACGCTCAAGTCAAATATCAGGGACCAGTTCAAAGTCTAAATAAACAGCTCTTTTCTGGTTTCAGTACTTCACTGGAATTTACTAATTCAGAAGAGAGATCCTGCACTAAAACTAGTCTAGAAGAAACAAAAAAGAGCCAAAGTAGCATTTAGGAGTACAGAAAATTACCATGGATACAGACAGCTTAAACGCTTAAAAGAAAGTTACAGAGCAAAACCCACATACAACCTGAGCAGATATTTTTTTCCTTGATGGGAACCATCCTATCAACATTTTCCTGCTCTGAAACCAAGCAAAATATACACGCTTCCAAGAGCGGCAATTTAAAATCAAGTGTTTCATCATTATTCATCTTGCTACTGGAGCTGGGGTGGGGCGGATACTTTTTATGAGTATCTCCATCTAAAAATGAAACTCAGTTTAAAAAAGGAGGGAATGAAAGAAGAAGCTTAGCAGAACTCAAGAAATCCAGACGATGTCAACTTCTTCTGGGAACGTGCCCCAGCACAGTCATGATGGTTTCCCAAAAGATTTCTAGAAAATTAATGGCTTCCCCAGATCAAGGGCCTGAGAGCCAAAGGGAACCGTGTTTTTTAAATGACTGAACAAAAAAATAATAATCAGGATAGATCTGATTCAGGGGAAGCCAAGGGATAGTTGAGGTTAAGTTTCATTGAAAACGCACTCAAAAACTACACCTCTTTCCAATCAGTTCGCATTTGGCACAGGGTTTTTTCCTTTGAATTACACACAGCAACGCATGGATGATCCCACTCATTATTTTTCACGTTACCCACGGTATCCTAGGAAAAAAAATCCCAGAACAGAGAGGCACCTGTTACAAATCAGCTTTTTACACTGACAACACATCTTGTATCATAAATTCCCTATCATTAGCATTAAGAAAATTTAAGACTTGGGCTTCTACGTAAAATAAGCCAGACAGAGCACTAGATACGAACTTTGCAAAGACAGTGAATACACAAAGTACTTGGGGGGGGGGAAACCCAATAAATCTCTGAATTTGGATGCAGTAAGCGGAGGTCACGATGAAGGCAGATACTTCAGTTCAGACCCAGTAAACAAGATGGACTTGACTTTTGCAAACGGCCTATTATTTGCACACCAGACAGCCCCAAGTGGTGTATTGGCAGCCTTCTTGCCCAGCCAAACACTCTGTTGTTGTTTATCGAGACAGCTGCGGCAGCGTAAATATTGTGTGCTACCAACCATATAGTGTATACACTTCCCCCTCCCAAATCTATCTATATACATTTATTTATATACAGCCTTTTGCAAAGTCTACCTTAGGGGCTTAGGGCACAACTCAAAATATTATTCTCCCTAAGCCATTTGCAGAATGTCTGTCTTCTGAAAAAAAAAGTGCAACCGCAGTTTTTAATAGATAAAGAAGGGAGCGAACGTTGGTACTTTTTTAACGATGCATCATGACTCAAATAAAAGCTTCCATTTAGAAAGGGGAAAATGCTGAAGGCAATGTGGTGGGAGATACCCATACCGTGGGTGTTTCTACTCATAACCACACCTCTGAAGCTTCCCACACGTTTATTGCAAAACAATCCTTAATAATTCTCTGAGGTGGCATAATCTTTAATAGTTAAAGCTATTAAGTAACTTCTAAAATTGCAGTGGTTTAAAAAAAAATAAAAAATACAAAAACCCAGGAGATTTCCTTTTCCCTAGTGATGCCCTCATCCGTTTGGTGCCATGAACAGAATACTCGGAGCATTTTCTCCTCAAAAACAGTAATTACCATTACCAGTTTATTTAAATATTAAAGTTTAAAAATTGAGAATGTTTTGAGAAAAGCCAGTTCCTCATTTTAACATAGCATCCTTTCATCACAAAGATGCCTCCTGCTACGCGACACTTTTCTAAGCAAAATGTCAGTCTGAAACAAAGCAACATTTAACTTTATGGATACGAGGCAGTGATATACCAAAACGCCGAAGAGAGTGTCTCGTAGAAAGACAGAAGTCTATTTTAGAGGAATATTTATAGAGTTTTCATTCTGCTCATCTTTAGGTTAACCTATTCACAGTATCACTCCTTTAAAAAGATATATTGTGCTTTCCAACGGCACTCAGCCACCAGAGGGAACCCCAGGTTTTCAGCTTCCACCCGGTCCCCGACAAGCCCTTTGGCATTTGATCCAGTAAGAAATCAGAGAAAGATCGGGGAAAAAAAAGGCTTATTTTTATTTGAAGCTGCACAAAATTCTTGCCCCAAAATACTTGCCTTGCGTATTATCATTCAACAAAGAATACTGCAATGATTAAACAGGCGGAAAACAACCTCTCCACCTTCACGGTCTATACTCAGGATAGCCCTCTGTACAAATATACTGGCTTTGGGACTTTGCCACATGAAAATAGAAAGGCCTAACAGAATACTTGCTAGAAGAGGAGATCTAAAGAGGAACTCACCTGATGACACCAGACCTTTAATTTCTAGAACATTAAACCATTTTTCATTTCCCCAAGGGCATGGGTCTGTCTCTAATCAGATTACCTTCCTCTTCACTAACAAATTTGAGCCATTTGTACTTGAGTGTGTAAAAAAAGCAGAAAAAGGAAGTAATTTTCCAAGGAACTGCAGCCTGCACATCTTTGTGTTGGCAAGGGGAATAGATAGGTTGCTCTCTGCAAAATATGTACAATGGGTGCAGAGTTCAGACTCTTCTGACAGCAATTTCGGAGTAAATCCAGAGCCATGTTACAAAAAAGTCAGCAATATCAGAGGCTCACCGCAGCTGGAAACTTAACAAGGAGCAAAAATCATCCCACCAGTCTATATATGGGTATAGCGCCTATTTTTCATAGATAATAAAAACATTTTAGTATAATGTTCGAAAAAGCGTTTCTCCCTACTCCGCAGTCAGCTAGCGGGTTAACCCTTGAAGCTCTTTGCCACCAGCGAGTGGTGGCAAATTAGAGCCTCCGCAGCCCATCACATTCACCCAACAAGACGATTCTCAAACACCTACTGAAGAGACCAGGGACCCTGGGACAGTTGAGCATTACACACCAAGTAAAGAGAAAAAAAAATAACCTTTAGATCGATGGAGGAATTGGGAATAAGGCATAATTTCCAGCTTCCAGACTACTAAACAAGGCTAGAGACGAAGGGACATATGAAAGGGCCGCAGTTGGGTAGCACCACGTACCACCCTGGGGTATGAGAACAACGGCAGTGTGTTCAGTACGTGGCCGTCACGGCTCAGCTCCACCAAAGATCGTCCACTGAGATCAACTTCCTCATAAAAGCAAGGGTTGTTTTTGTTTTTTGGTTTGGTTTTTTTTTTGATGACAAATCAAATAAAGATAATTTCCTGCTCTTAAAGTACCGCAGCACAGTTTGAAATGGAAATATGGCCCACGCTGAAAAAAAATAATCTTGCAATAGGTAGTGCTGAACACAGGATGGCATCTATAAATACTGGAATTAAAAAAAAAAAAAAAAATCAAGAAGTACTGCGGTCGATATAACCCCTCCTACAACCCCCATCTTACCAGTTTGGTTAGCTGGGCTGGGGCAGGCAGTCACACAGAGGGGTCCTGCGTGTTCTTCCAGTGAGGAGGCACCTTAACACTAGCAATTAGCAATAAGCCTTTAAAAGTCAGCAGGGGGGAAAAAAAAAAATCACTGCTGAACTTTGTCAGGTCTAAAGTGGATTTGTCAGAAGTATCTTTGCTCAGGAATGAGTGTCATGCCAAACATCGTTGCTTAAACAAACTTATCAGTCTCTGAAGTGTTGGTGCTGCAGCAAATCCTCACTCCGGAGGGGCCGAAAGCACACCCGGACCGTGGGTGGCTGGGCTACGATATGAGCCTTACCGTCAAACTGGGAGCTCAGCGGAGAGAAGGCAAAGTGTGAGCACACTGATAACTGCGTCCGTGAAAATTCTGTCTTCATTTTACTTCTGGTGAGAACATGACAAGATTCTTCACGTGAAGGAAAAAAAGCTATTCGCAACTGTGCGTTAACGTGTGACCTGAAGACTGCACGCTCGCTCGGCGGCACTTGCATTTCAGTCCTGCACTTTTAGGCTGGTGCTGCGGTCGGTACCAGCCCGCCTGGGGAGGCTGCCGACGGCTGTGCCCTCCCTCTGACACGCCACGAGAAAAGAAAGAGTTAATATGAAAGATCATCTTCGCACGGTAGCAAAACGTGCCCTCACCTATTACTTTCCCTTCCTTTGCTCAGAAAGTCTTCAGATAAATACTATTGCATTCTGTTTCAAATGTATAAATAACTGCTTCTCACTAGTAATTTATTCATTTTTTAAAAAAGAAAAATTCCAGCAATTCGTATTAAAAAGCCCACCTCAGCCAGAACATGCCGCTAGCTCAGGCACAGGATTTACCTCCATCTGTGTGGACGGGCCTGATGTTTCCTCTCAATAGTCTAAAGATCTGTACTTGATATCAAGTCTAATGCCTTAATATTAAATGATACATTTGCATATCTGCAGTAACTGCAAGGACAGCAGGCAATAATTACTAGTGGGGATAATGGGAAAGATGTTAAAGAAAAATAGTCAAATGGCAAACTTCATGCAGATATATCGAATCCTTAAAAATGCATACAAAGACAAATATTCACATGTTGTGTTGAAGTATCTTCCTGGCTTTTACTGTATTACAAACGTGGTAACGCAAATGAGAACACGAGCTGGCAAAGCTGCGCGCAGCAGGAAAACCACTGTCGCTTTTTGCTCACTGTTTAATAAGCGATGATAAAAGGGGGAAACAAAACTCTGAGAAAAGATTTAAGGGCTGCAGCAACAAGATACTGCATGCTTTAATTTAGAAAGTTAAATTGAATCATTCTCCATTCTCAATATGTAATTTCTCATGATAGTTAGTCAGGCTTGGGAACAGTTCCATTTTGGTTTTCTGCCTAATAATGCCCATAATCATAAGAAAATCATATTTAACTTCAGTGTTAAGCACTCATGAGTACAGTACATGGATTTTGTGAACTATCACACTCTCAAGGGACGTACGCAGTTGGAAATTCAGCTTTTCAACCCAACTGATGCTCCTCTTTCCTTCCTCCGCCGCCAGCCATTTAAGAAGTAAACTTGGAAACAAATCTTTATGTGTGTAAATGCCAGAATATATATAAAGCAGAATCCGGAAAGCACGTGTCTCGATACATTAAGGTATCAAACAACTCAGTTTGGGGGTAGGCAATATTAAAACAGTTCTAACAAAGGCTACTGATATAGCCAAAACCAGGCACTTTTTTTCCTCTCATGAGCTATCACCATCATCCAAGGAGATTTTTAGTCTTCCTTTAGGAAGTCCAAGCAGATGACATTTCGGGAACGAAGGAGTGGAAGCGATACACTGCTAAGCCCACTGGAAGACAGGGCTCTGTTGCAGCACCTGTACTGCCAAGATGAAGTACAAAGCTGGAAACGTTATCAAAATGCCTCACATCCTCCGCTGGTAAAAGGCAAGGCAAGCGATTCCTTACTGTGAGTTACATGAAAAGGTGTTGACTAATACAGGGGAAAAAAAAAAAAGAAAAAAGAAAAAAATATCACAAGGTGCTGCTGCATTGACCCCATGTAGTAATTAGAACTTTTAAGAGCAACGCCACCCCGTTAACAAGGCTTGTACTAACTCCCATCAGGAGAAGCAAAGCCCCGGCAATGGGGCCTTTTCAACCCACTACGGCGTTAACTCTCAGCTCTTCTTCAAGGCCACGGAAGTAAGGGAAGCTTTTCATACCCTGCAATAAACCACTAATTTAAAACAAAACAAAACAAAACAAAACAAAAACCAAAAAAACCCAAACGTGTCTGTTGTCTCCTTGCAGAGCAGATTCGGCTTGGCGCCTCTCCAGCGTCAGTGCTGACACAGCTAATCATCTCCAGCCACTTGCATACAAACAGCCCAAAGGGTAAGCAAAGAATTAAGAGACAAGAAATCCCCTGTAGCTCCCAGGAGGGGCAAGCTGCGTTTTGTGATGACCAGAAGCAACTGGCGTGAGTGACTCAGACTGCATACAAAAAACACATAATGGAAACCAACATCAACGTATGGGAACCCAATTCTTACGCTTAAAGAACTTTAATGGAATCCCTGGTTATTCTGATTATTTTCGGCTTTGGGGATAATTGAAATTCAGTTTGCAAAGCCATGTAAGAAGTATTACTAATATAAGATATATACTGCAAAAAGGCATAGCTCAGGGACTAATTAAAATACTGATTTATTTATAGGTCACCAGCTGCCATACATTATCTGATGAAAATCTTATTTTTTTTAATGAAAAAAATAAAACTATCATTTTAAAAAGTGGATGTACCCTTGTCTTTAAGAAAGCCCAACACTTCAGAGCACATAGCTCTATTCTATCACTTCCATTTTCTTTTGTTCCAGTCAGTTGATTCAGCTCTCTCTCACTTAGGAAAGGGCTGGCTTGATGATCAAAAGGCTCTGCTGTTCCCTGCCTGATGACAAGAAGTAACCCCGCAGGGAGGGTTCAGGCACCTTTCACCCCCGGGGTGCAGACCTACTGCGCAGTTCTAACTGCGGGAGAAAACCCCCAGAGCGCATGGGTTTTCACACCGCAGGCTACGTTTGAAGGGGGAACCAGCACGACGGGGGACGTCAGATACAAAGCAATTCCTTACTGCAGATGATGTGTGTTTACTGAAGAGGAACACTCCAAATGCCCACGTTACAGCTTACTGTGTTGCGTGCCGTGGTAGCTTCTTTGATTATGCAGATACTCCTTTTTAATTAGTCCTTAAGGCAACATTTACAGCATTTAAGTTTCATCTCCTCAGCAAAGCAACAAAGGCAATAGGATGTCATGACTAGAAGAGCACATTGTATGTGTTAATTTATGATCATAGAATGGTTCGGGTTAGAAGGGACCTTAAAGCCCACCCAGTGCCACCCCCTGCCCCGGGCAGGGACACCTCCCACCAGCCCAGGTTGCTCCAAGCCCCGTCCAACCTGGCCTTGAACCCCTCCAGGGATGGGGCAGCCACAGCTTCTCTGGGCAACCTGGGCCAGGGGCTCACCACCCTCACAGCAAAGAATTTCTTCCTGAAATCTAATCTAAATCTCCCTCTTTCAGTTTAAAACCGTTACCCCTCATCCTATCACCACACTCCCTTATAAAAAGTCCCTCCCCATCTCTCCTGTAGGCCCCCTTCAGGTACTGGAAGGCTGCTATAAGGTCTCCCCGGAGCCTTCTCTTCTCCAGGCTGAACACCCCCAACTCTCTCAGCCTGTCCTCACAGCAGAGGGGCTCCAGCCCTCTCATCATCTTTGTGGCCCTCCTCTGGAGTCACTCCAACAGGTCCATGTCCTTCTTGATGATATCACCCTCCTCATCACTACGTATCTTGGGGATGTGGTAGGTAATATGTGGCAGATCCCAGGAAAACAAGAACATTCAAACTTCACTAGGAGGAACACTTCCATGAAGCAAAGCCAGTTTACTGAAATTCAGTGCGACACTTCAAAACTCACTCTCCGTGAAAGATTTAACGTTGTAATAGACCAGTTTACTGCAAGCTGCACGCTTCCTCTAAGAGACATGCTACTGCGCTCTGCTACTGTCACCACGCTATCAGGCCTTGCTCTGGAATTAACCAGGAAAGATATGCACAGTTGTGAACAGCTGGATGGAACAATCACAAAGAGAAAGCGTCAATATGCCACTGAAAAAAAAAAAGATGACAATTACTTCATATCTATAAAAAGCAGAGGAAAAGGTCTTGTCTTGGTCAACTGCCATCACAGGGGTTGGTCAAGCCTTTTGCATTTGAGCCTTGTTCAGCCATAACTACTTGGGAATTCACGATGCTAGACGTGCCGGGAACACGTAATCCTCCTAGCACTTCTCCATGCTAAAGACTCTGCAGTGCCTGGTAATCCCCAGTCCAACAAATAGGTTCCAATCCAATCTCTGGAGAGCCCTGCAGCTTTGCAGAACACAACACCGAAATACTGCTGAATGGCGAGATACTAAGCTACTTCAATGCTGCGGTAAGATTTAGGGTCTCCTGATTTTAATAACCAAAGGAGATGCAGCACTAGCATCAACGCCACAGTCTTTTTCACAACACCCTTGCCGATGTGCTTTACGTCCAACTTAAAAAAATTTAGCATTGTCACATGAGTCCAAAGTGTACTTTTATCGTAAAAACATCTGCACCTGCATAGAAGTTACTTTGGTTTTGTAATTTCTCATCTGGTTCACCTCTTCTTTGTCTTAAGCATTGCCCAGACGGTCCAATTAATACCGTAAGAAACTGTCACAAGGGACAGTGACCTCTTAGTACAAGAAAGACCTTGAAGAACAGAGGAATTAAACAGTTTAGGGATAAAGAAAAATATAGAGGAGCTCACCACTGGACTGGCCCGAGCAGAGCTGGCTCTTGAAGATGCCCGAGATCCTGACCCAAGGTAGCAGCTGTACTCAGAAGGCTGCCGCAGGTAAGCCAAGAACAGCAAGCAGAGAAAAGAGAAAAGCATTAGAATTGGGAAGGGAAGCAAGAGAGGATTCAGAGCATTACATCTGAAGTTAGTTACAAAAACAGTTGCATGCAGCTGGACAAAGGAATGGCAGTGAAAGTCAGAGAAAAGACACCTCAACTGTTCATTGAAAGGCAAGCAGTAATTCCAGCTGACAGACCAAGTGGAGCTTTGATTCAATTCTCAGAATGACAGAATACTAATGATTTATTTTTATATATATTAAGATACCAGTCACATGTAAACAACTCCCAGTCTCTGTACAAAAGGCTCAATCCTTCTACTTTTCAAGAGGTTCTCTGGTGAGCCTTCTTCCCAAGTTCCCAATATTGTGCACATACAAAATGCATCTGTGCTCCACAGGCCAAAGCGAGAAACATCCATCTACGTGGTGACTAAAGTAAAAACTGAGCCCATCTCAGAGACTGAGTATCTCCTGCTCGTCCAGCACCTGTAGTCCTCATCTCCTGCCAAAGAAAGTATTTCCGTCTTTCTTAACAGCAAACATCTAAGCAGTGATGCAGAACAGACAGGGCTGACTTGTTGCCGACAACGACAAAAGACGTGTCTACACTGTTTTATTTCCAGAGGTTGTGACGGAGTGGAAGTAGAGAAAGGAAACACAAGTTTAAAGTGTCAGGGAAACCAAAACTAAAACTTAATTTTAGAATTTTAGAATAATTTTAGAATTATTCCCTCTGTTTTCACAGATTTCAGAATAGCAGCTTCACACTCAATCTTGTATTTAGATGTACTTTATAGAAAAATACATAAGCATATATAAATATATAAAAGGGAGGTTTTGATACATTCAGACCAGAGAGGAATTTAAGAAGTTTTTGAGGTTTACCCGACATGGTATTCTTCCTATTGCCACTGCCTCAAGGGAATTGAACGCAGCCTTGGTAAAGAGGCATGTCAGTCCATCCAACTTCACGGGCAACGCTTGTACCCGCACAAGGGCAGAGGCCGTTCGGGGACGGGAAAGCACGAGGAACTGCTCTGCTCAGCAGCTCAGACCTGCCTGCTCATGACCTTTATGTGTTTATTTTATGGGCGCTTAAGACTGTTTCTCAGATACAAAAACACTGAAGTCTAAAGAATTATCCTGCTTTTGAGGTGCATGTGTTCTGTCCTTTTTTAAAGCTTTCTTTTAGTAAGTTACCTGGCCGCTACAGGAATCCCCTGGACACCTCAGCTCCAGAGACAGCCAGGTCTTCACCGAGCTACCGGAGGGCTGTTTCAGCATCATTAGTCACGCTAACAAAGCGGCACAGGATTACATGAAAATTAAGCTTACAGTTCTAATAAATTATAAGCGGGTAAACTGGAAATAACCTCAGCTATGGTACAACCATAAGCTTAGTTACTAACCACAAAGGATTACATTCCAAGGTACGCAGCCCTTAGCAAGCCCCAGAAGCGGGGCAGAATGTGACCAAGCCGTGTCCTCGGGTGTCTTACATGAAGTGACACTGGCATCGTGCACCTGAACTACTGAGCTTCATTTCAGACATGAGAATACGCAAAATTTAGAACCGTGTTGGAAACACTTGCAAACGGTGTGCAACCACAGCCACTTAAAGTTCTAAATTAAAAAGCAAAATGCACTCTAGTAAATATTTAGCTTTTGTTTTCTTATTAAGTAGTTCTAGCAGAGAAGCCTTGCGCCATCAGTGGTGTTTTACCTTTAACATAACAAGGACGTAGAAGAAACTCGAAACAAGTGACAAGGAAAAAGTATTAACTCCTGATGAATCCCATATTAATGCTTCACAGGACCTATTATTCCATAGCTGCTCCCTGTGTGTCGCAGGGAAGAATATGGAAGCAAGTGCCACTTGTTCAGCTGAGACCGAGCAGGGCCACTTTCAGCCTTGTCCCCTGCACTCATCTGATCATCCGAAAACATTCTTTGGGGACAGCTACCCAATTGGCACGCTCTTTACATGCTAAAAGTGCTACGAGGCTCAGAGATGTTGGAATAACCACAGATAACGTGGCAATTTTGACAAGGCTACTCCCTTAGAGGCAAAAACCTCGTGCTTCACCTCTCTCATTACTAGAGGCGACTGTGCCAACAGAATCTGGGAGGGCTGGGCTACAGGTTTCCAAATACCTGTGGCACAGGGTGGGATGGGATGGAGGAAGGGGAACGAGCACCAGCATTTTATTCTGTGTTCCCTGCTCAAGCCATTAACGGTGCCTGAAAGACTTGTAAACAGCGCTTGGGCTCGGAGCCCAAGAGTAGGAGTGTATCATCTGGGCCTCCCAGAGCCTTATCTCAAACAAACGAAGACATCCCATCCAAACAAAGGGCTACAGCCAGCTCAGCACAGCCTCGCTGAAGTGCAGGCTGCCACGCCAGTCCAAACGCGTAAATATCCATGAATTTTCCAAGGCAGCCAAATGAAAACAAGGTGCAAATGTGAAACAAAAAGTAATCTGATGCTTAACATCATTAGCTGCAAGATGCGCAGCCCAACCAGTGAGCCGGTGTGACTGCAAGAGGATGGCACAGCCTTTTAAAGACTAACAAGCACTTAGGAAGCATTCTCCAAAGTTTGTTTCCTTCTCCAAGCTAATGAAACTGTAACTTTTAACATTAAATTAACGTCAAAGCTTTGTCTTGAGGCTTTTTTCTGTTCAGGTCTTGGGTGGTGATTTTTGTTGATTGGGTTTCTGTTTTGTTTTGGTTTGGGCGTGGGGTGTTTGGGTTTGTTTTTCTCTCTCTTATAATCAGCAAAGGAGTTCAGAGGCAGAATAAGCACTGGGTCCACAGAGCAGAACTTAAAAATCAAAAAAGACTGGTTTATTTTTTCCAGGCAGATACGCCAGCAGCAGACGAACTGCTGGGCCCAAACACCCGCCACAACACAGAGGCCCCATCTGAGAAGAGGTAAAGGCGTTTTCTGCCTTCCAATCTGTAAACTGAATCCCGCAGCCTCTCTTTTTTGAAAGGAAAGAATCTATTTTGTCATTCCTCATATTGTCTCTCCCCAAAAATGACAGAGCCCTCCATTCACAGGAGAATGTATTTTGAAAATGTTGCCACAAGTTGCCTGAGACGTAACTACAGAATATAAATCCAAGAAACAAAACCGAGCAAGCCAAATGTTCACAACAATCCTTTACTTCATGCTAGCAGGTAAGTGTTAACGGGGGAGTGATTTTATTTGCTTATCTATTAGAAAACCCTGTTTTATTCTCAGTTTTCAAAAGAACCATCTCGTGGAAACGGTGCTCGTACTTTTGCCCACAGCAGCAGGCTATGAGTCTCACAAAGTCCACCTTAAATGTTGCTCAGCCCAGAGAAGGCTGCGTTCCGGTACACACAGGACAGAGACAAGACAAGAGGGAAATGCAGAAAACATCTTACAGCACGAGAACTAGAGGCACTATACCGACGACTCCCACTGTAAACGCTCTCGTCATACACAGACGCCTACAATTAAAAACAGAGTCAGAACAGGACCGGCAGACCTCGTTCCGCATTTCAGTCCGGAGCATCGCAAACCCACGAGGTGCAGCGCGAAGGACGCGGGGCGAACAAGCAGCATGTGCAAGGACAGGGCCATCTCCTGTACACAACCACGAGCATCATGCAGGTGAAGATCTAACACAACCTGAAGTCAGTGAGCTGGCAAACACCGTAAGGGACGTGCAGAATCTGACGTTTCCCCCCCCGGTCCATCACACACTCATGCATTTCTAACCGTTCTCCCCATCATCACTTCAACAGTTTATGCTGCCTTCCAACAAAACAGCTACATCAATTCTCAGGTTGTTCAACTCTGTTAACTTTCATTTCTGGCAAAATATTCAGGTAAAAAAGTGCCCACACTTACGTCTGATAAATTTCATTACTAGCCAGTTTACCAAATGAATAAAAAAGCAGGAAGATGCATATTCTGAGATGCTGGCTCCAGTTTAGCATATGAATGTCTGGCTCAGGAAACACAGGAAACGCTACCTTTAAGCACTGAGAATAAAATCTGAGAGAAGTTCATTTTAAAGGTTGAACAAGGAAAGTGGAAATTGGTTACAAAAATTTTTTTAAACAGAGTTTTGTTAGCAGTTTCACAACCAGAAAGAATTGATGTTGCCTCTCTCCGGCCTGCTCCTGGCACGTTGTAGCTAATACACCAAAACGAAGACAACCACCTCCATCCAGACAGAAACCTGTGGCAGCATCACAACCCCACGAGCACAGAGGAATAAAAGGAAGGATCGGCAAATCCAGGTCTGTATAAAGAGCATTGCACACGTGCATTCAGATGGATCAGACACCAGAGTGTGAAATAAATGGACCCAACAGGAACTACGGAGGTAAGAGACAAGATGTGCATGGCTGACGGTGAGTGGCTTCAGTATTTGTGTTTAGAGCATTAGTACAACAAACCCTGTAACTTCTGGCTGGCAGAGCATCGCTGTACAGCAAGGAGGGCTGAGGAAGACAAGCACAACACTTTTTTGCATAGAAAATGAAACATAAAAAAAAAAAAAAAAAGGCGCCTACAGCAGAATTAACTATCTCGGTAAGAGATTAGGATCATAAACTACAACAGAAGGAAACCCGGTGTAGAGAATATTAGACATATGCGCCATAAAAGCATTAGACCTCAGCTCCCAAAGACTAAGAATACCAAGCAGACACATGCATTTCCTACAGGAAGGGAGGACACAACAGTATGCAAAAGCAAAACAGCAGAATTTAATTTTAGGTTGTTAAGTTGTTATTGTCTCACACACATTTGTGTATAGCAACCAGAAAGGGTGTTTCTCCTCACTTCAACCAAAGCCAGAAGAAGAGCTACGCGCAAAGGCACAAGTGTTTTAAGATACACATTTTAAGTGTTTCACACAGCGGTAAGATCATCTCTTGTGTATTTCATTATTAAACAAAAACGCAGAGAAAACCCAAATAATTCAGGACAAAATTGTGAGTACTTAAGTCAGAGCACCATAAAACAAGTTACTTTGCTGTTAGTAACCATCATTCACGAGATGTGGCAATTAAGTTCGGAGAGCACATACTGTATGCGGCATAATTAGGTGCAAGAGCCACCCCACAGCGATCCCCAGCCCACGGCTCGCAGACATCGTCCCCATCGCCGGCCACCAGGCAGCAGAGCGGGCGATGTCCTCCCGCTGCCGCCCATGGGCAGGACGGGCTGGGGACCACTGCGCGAGCACCGCGTGGCCGGGCTCTGCCCGCACGCAGAGGACAATCCAACCTCCCGGGTGACTTTGAAGCTTCAGCGATTTTCCTCTAGCAGTCTGCAAAACACTTGCTTGTAATTTCGTTTTTCCACAGGCTCGATTGTCTTAAGCTTGCTAGACTGACAAAGTCAGCAGAGAGTTGCCTCAAATAGAATAGAGAGCTTCAGTTAATTAAGATTTCCCCTTATTTTTCCAGACCAGTTGAGGCCAAAATAACTGTAGGAAAGGGAGGAGCAGCAAAGGAAAACTAATTGTGCTTGTTTTAAAACAGCTTTCCATTACTCACTCCAATCTTAATAGGTCTAGTTTGGGTTTGTTTTGTTGAGTTTCACTAAGAAGAGCTACAGAGACTCTTGACAATTGCTCCAGATTCCTTCCTAAGTCCAAGAGGTTGCATTATCCGAATGAAATCAGAACAAGTCCAGGCCAGGTAAAGCCAGAGGGCAACAGACCCAGTTTCCATTTTGGGAAGAAGGTTGAGATGTGGAAGCATAGCCGCTGTTGTGGAGACCCAGGTCAGGGTAGTACGAAGCCTGCATTAATAACAAACAAAAAACCACCACCCCTTGGTAACTCAGCTTCGTAACATGAAGGACTCTCTAAATTCCTTTAAATGGAAAGGAGAAAGTAAATTAGATGCTTACAAACAGCAAGGAGTCAAAGCGGTCACAGATGTAAAAAGAAGAGATAACTGCATTAAGGAAACTGCACTAAGAACATGAGGATGTGCGAAAATTGTGTGCCCTTGCCATTTGTAAGGTAGAGATTTTTTTAAATAAACAAAAGGCCTTTCCTCTGTCCCTACAGCCTCTTACACACAAAATACCCGTTTGGTGTCTTTTCCACTGCAAAGGCTTTAAACCCTCACGTTCTCTCTATGACCCAAGGTGACAGTATGCTGCAAGGACATGGTTTCTATGGGACTTGGAAGAAGATGGACCACATTTCCAAAAGCTTGTATGCAGACCCCACCTCCCTGTGTCCCAGCCCTCCAGAGATGGTTCCTGTGCTCGCTCCTTCTCCTGTGACCAGCCCTGCAATAATACACGGGTCACAAAGGGGGTTTTCAAAGCCTCCCAGGCGCCGTTTCCCAGGGGCGGGTGCAGGCTGGGGGGAATGGTGTTCTCAGAGACCTCCACACCTCTCCCGTTTTCGCTGTGCTCCAGAGCTCTCCTTTCCCAGCTGTTCTCCAGCCACTTCTTACGGTGGTCTAGACAGCCAAGATGCTCTGCTTTTAGCAGTCACCAATTACTCAGCTTTCTTACAAGCCCTCACTAATCCTTGCATCACCACTTTATAAATCAAGGAGGTGTTAGCTCCGTTTAAAAATGAAGGAGCTGCAGCAAATTAAACTTGTTTGTTCTTGACACCGGACTTGTGTCACTGCAGGCAAACAGATCTCTGGATAAGGCAACAACCACAGGTATGTACCGAGGGTAAATCACTGTCCAGCCTCAAAAATCTCAAACCCTTCCTGCCTCGTTCTTCCTGACTGCCTGTAAAGCAAGGTTTTCACTGAAAAGAAATCTGAACTTAAAGAAGTGACTTTCTTTCCCACCTAGGGAGTTTGTAATCCACCCCTGGACTACCAAGGCACGCGGCATTATTCACTTTTAAGGAATGTACCTGTGACGTTACAAGTAAAACGTGCAAAGGCTGATCTCCATGTGGAGATTGCTCCATTTGACGACTTAAAATTGGACACCTATTTTGGAAAAACCTATTTTATCAGCAGAGTCATCACCTCCTTGCTGACCTGAAGAACTCTGCCTCTTCTCGGGTTTTTGTTGTCACTTTGACAATCTTTACGGTTCGGTCTGGGGCTTTTGAAGAGAGGATTCCTGAAGGTGAATGCCAGCCAGGCTGTCATCAGCTGGTTTGGTGTTTCAGCCATTCTCAGTCACCCCCAAACTCTCATCTTCCTTCTAAATACTGAAGCATCTAAATACACTTAGTAATGAAACCAGCAAGGAACTAATGGCATTGCTGTAATTATACTCTACATGCGCTAAACCTCCGTGCTATAACCCTCACACCAAAATGATTTTATATTATTTAAACGGAAAACAACCAACTTCTTTTCCCTGCATAGATGACTTACAGCTATTTTGCTCTTCCTGCAGTACTTACAGCTCTGGAGTATGTCATTAAAGAACAAGAACATCGTTTGTCAGAAGCACTACATAATAAAGTTCCTTGAACTTGTCAAACGGTTCAGAGAGAGTGCCAACAACAGGACATGCTGTTTTCTTAACAGTTTAACCAACATTATTTCATTTTCTCTTATCCACATATACAGGCTAAACGCGTAAAACCATATGGAAGCAAAAATTTAAAATGGACATAAAATATAAGGTCCTGTTTCACTATTTATACAAGTGCCTGCTTAACTTCATGCTTAGACAGTAACTCACTGAAGTCCATCTGATGTTTAGCATGTATTGCTCAAACACTTAACTAAATGGAGTCTTAAAAGTAGTTTATTTTTCCCCTAAACATAGAGCTTTAGCCTGCATACCGCTGAATTTCTTTAGAATTCTTGGTAGCATAAAGATGAACAGGCTCTGAGCTTTTGTCTGACTTTGTTAAAATAAAGGCAAGGGAAAAAAAAAACCCGACGAGTTCCCCTCCCTACCCCCAAAGAGGCTCTGCTTGAGCCAATACCTTTAAATAATTAGCACAAACCCCAATACTTAACAAAGCAGGACAATTAATTCCTATAATTGACATAAAACACTTGTGCTGGAACAGAAGGGAACATTGTGACCCACATACACACAATGGAGTTAATAATTAAGAACTTTTTGAGAAATTAAAGGACATCAATGGTAAGCAGCTAAGCAGTAACACTTGGACTGGCTCTTCACCTCTGAGGGGGGCTCCAGAAACCCTAGGATATAGTTTATGAAGGAAAAAAAAAAAACAAAACACCAACATTTAGTTAAGCAAACTTCAAATAAACAACATACATTTTGGAAAAGTTAAAAAAAAAAAAATCTGAAGTCCACTGTACGTATGCAAATCTGAAGACACAGAGGAAGACGTAGGTGAGGGTCGGGAGTGTCCGTGTTGGAGCACGACGGGACCCGACTCGCACAGGGTGGAGAACAACCGTCCCGTTGTCCAGCAGGTGGAAATCCTCCACGCCAGGTGCCACCAAACTATTTCTTGTCACAAATTAACTTTTACCCAATTTTGTTTACAAGTTAAGCAGCTCTGGCTTCCCAGTTCTACTTGTACCAAATTCAGAGACTTCCCTTCCCACTCGTGGCCTCATTTTTTTTTTTATTATTTATTTTTTTTAAAGACAGTTTATTGCTGCACCTCCGCGTCTGACAAACTGCAAAACCCACAACATGCAAGACAGGAAAAACCTGCTGTACCACAGAAAAGAATGTGCTAATTAGCTTTAATCCTATTAAATAGAGCAATAGATTTTGTAGCAATATAAATCATCTACTAACCCTGCTAGATTTTCTACTCTGGGATGATCCATACACGTCTTCCTCATACCCATTGGTCTGTTACGGAAAGAAAGGAAAAAGAAAAAAAAAAAGGAGAGAAAAATTGATGCAGACCCAAAAGGGAATTTTTAGCAAAAGTCATCACTTATGAAAAGCAAAGGCAGAGACAGAACTTTTCAAAGATACGCCAGGAGAAGTGCAGGATTAGGCCATGATTTCAAACACGAGGACACGAACATTTGTGTGTCTGTCAGTACCTGTAGATCAGCCAAAAATGTCAAGGATACTCCTGCTTGCCTTTGCTGACCCCATTTTTTTTTTTCCTTTTTAAGAAACACTTTCTCTTCCCCTGTTATTACTGCACTATAGCACCTGTCTCTTCAAACACTCTGTGAAGGGCACACGGGACAAAAAGGGGACATGGAGGATGAGAGACTACAATAAAAGAAATTTATCACTGTAGCTACTTATGCCTCTGGCAGCTAAGCAATTAAAAAGCAGAAAATCGTCAAAAAAATATTAATTTTAAGTTTATATTTGAGAAATTCAGTTTAGTAAACATGTAACGCTGTATGAAATTTTTAACTTTCCTCAATTACATCAAAATTAAACCCAGACAGTGACCATGTGCCACATCCCAGTGTTTCGTGTGGCAGTCGGAAGAGTAATAAAGAGATTTCAACGGGTTCAACTGGCTTCCATCACGCTCAGTAGCCTGCCTTCTTGTTATTAACATGTTTCCTCTCAAAGGAGGAAAAAACAGGCTCAGAAGGAGCATTTCACAAGCAGGGTGAGATGCTTCAAAGTCCCTACGGCAGCAGGGTCAGGAATACAATAAAACGGTCACTACGATGCAGTTTTAGTCTGGAAATACGATGTCAAAGAAAAGAGAATAGACCCAAAAGTCACCTCAATCGATACCATTAAAAGCTCAGATTTCTCAAGCAATTCAATATTCCAGCATCACTTCGCAACCAGGCCTGAAACACTGAAAAAGAGGAAGCACTCTGTGCATTTGGGGTTGGGGTTTTTTAGTAGAAATTTAATTAGGATTTCTGTTCAAATTAAGTTCTGAAATTCAAGTTTTAATGCATCCCAGAAATGAAAATCCACTAAACCCAATCTGAACCAATTTCCAGGCAAAATATTTATCATATACTATACAGTGGCTCCCATGAAAAATTAAACAAATTAGCTTAGAAATCAGTTTAGACCCAAGCTGGTAAAGCAACTTCTGGGAAAAGCTGAGATTCTCTACTGAAATGCAATTATTATCACCACAAATGGGAGGGCCAACATCCAGTTTCATTTTTTCAGGCAGAACTGATTTGAAATACCGCTATAAGCCTTCTCGCGCAGCTTGGCTTCTTTCCAGTGTCTCCTAATTTTTTTTTTATTTATTTTTTTTTTTTCCCAGGCTCCCTGAATTTCTCTTCACACTTTCCTGAAGAATGATGAAAACGAACCATCAGCAGCTGAAGGCGAGGCTCCGGCTGCAGCCTCACCAGCACCGTGCAGACCAACGGCCCCTTTCATTACTACACCGAGGAATTAAGTTTGCCTTTTTTCAGCCACGTAACAGTGCCTAAACGTAACCTCAGATCATTATCTGAACCATTCCTGTGCAGAACCCTTTACTTTGTAATAGCGTATTTCATTTTTCCCCAAGTGGGGTATTCCTCACTTATTTTTTACTATCACTCAGTTTTGACAAGTTGTCTCCTATTCATCATCAATATTTTTATTCTAACCTCGCATGAAACCGCTTTCGCTTGCTGTACTTAGACAGCTACGCAACACAGACTCCCCTCTAGAAAAAGATGATGCTGTCTTAGATGGGAATAGACCAGATGAGATTCTTTCCAGCCGTCTCATTTTCTAACAGTTCTTCTTCAATTAACCCTGCATTTCTTGTACAAGGACTAGATCTCGCCCAAGGTTTCACTTAATGTCACGCCGAGACGTGCCAAGAGCCTTATAGCCAAGTTACAGTCACATCTAATGCTTTTCCTTTACGCCCTTAAATAATTACCCTGCTTAGGGAAATTACATCGAATTGAGTTGATTCATTTTCCACAAATCCAGGTTAACTGTTTATCACTTTGTATTTCAGGCACTTCTAAGCGTATTTGTTTAATTTGCCCTGTATCTTTCAGATTTCAAACTGAAGCCCCACAGCTCAGGTCATTTCCCTTGTCACTATGACCCATCCTCACCAGAAACCTCTCCAGCACGTATTTTTGAAGGCAAATACTCCAGATAACTCTTGAAGAGCAGGGTCAATTTTATCAGAGCTCGCTGACCTTTGGTCTATGCCACATTGCTACGCTGAGCACCTGATCATAACCTTCATGGAAACTAAAACAAATAAAACTGCGTACGGGGGAGGCTAAAATATTCAGATTTTACTTGTTCTCCTTTCACGTGCAATTGACCCTATTCTTTTCTCTATTTTTCTCTTGCCTTTAACGGATGCATAAAACTTTCTTTTTGCCGTTACATCCATCTATACTTGTAAGATTTGTTACCTTAGACCGTGGCTAATGTTTCTCCTTCAGGCTTTCTCAATCCCACAGCCAGCTTCCACTTCTCAGAAAGTCCTCTGCTGATTTCCAATATACTGAGGAAGCCAAATCCAGCCCGGCAACCTGTTTTTGCGGTGAGCAGCCTCCCCCCTGCAGCAGCGGTACGCCACTTTGCCCTCTCTCGTGTACTCTCTCCCTCCCTGGAATTGCTCCCCGTGCGATTCACCTGAAATCCTGGCTGTGTGAAAGCACATTATCCTTCACCTTCCCTCCAGGTCTGGCTTTGCGGTGCTCTAAGTAGTGCCCTATTTGTGCAGGTGCTAGTATGGCATCGATACTATGCAGAAAAGTATGAAAGATGCAACATTTACTACATATTAGATCAGGATATAGAATCATAGAATCATAGAATCACTCAGGTTGGAAAAGAGCCTTGGGATCATCAAGTCCAACCATCAACCCCACTCTGCAAAGTTCTCCCCTACACCACATCCCCCAACACCACAGCTAAACGGCTCTTCAACACATTCAGGGATGGGGACTCCACCACCTCCCTGGGCAGCCTGTTCCAGTGTCTGACCACTCCTTCTGGGAAGAATTTTTTCCTAATGTCCAGTCTAAACCTACCCTGTTGCCGCTTGAAGCCAGTCCCTCTTGTTCTATCGCTAATTACCTGTGAGAAGAGACCAGCACCAACCTCTCTACAAGGTCCTTTCAAGTAGCTGTAGGGAGGGATGAGGTCTCCCCTCAGCCTCCTCTTCCTCAAACTAAACAGTCCCAGCTCCCTCAATCGCTCTTCATAAGATTTATTCTCCAGGCCCTTCACCAGCTTCGTTGCCCTCCTCTGCACTCGCTCCAGCCCCTCGATCTCTCTCTTGTATCGGGGTGCCCAAAACTGGACACAACACTCCAGGTGTGGCCTCACCAGTGCTGAGTACAGGGGGACAATCACCTCCCCGCTTCTGCTGGTCACACTCTTTCTAATACAAGCCAGGATGCCATTGGCTTTCTTGGCTACCTGGGCACGCTGCTGGCTCGTATTCAGCCGCTTGTCAATGAGAACCCCCAGGTCCTTTTCTGCCAGGCACCTCTCCAGCCACACTGCCCCCAGCCTGTAGCGACTCATGGGGTTGTTGTGGCCCAAGGGCAGGACCTGGCACTTGGCCTTGTTGAAGCTCATGCCGTTAGCGTTGGCCCATCGATCCAGTATCTATGTATGTACACTATGATACCAGTTCTACCTATTTCTGTGTAATGTTGAAGCTCAAGTTAGGTTTTGAGTTCTTCTAAGGTGCTCTTCATGTACAACACTGATGTACAAGTTTGGATAATACCACATTTTGCAGCTGAACTGATGCTCAATGTTCTCACAGACCCAAAAAGTCCCGATAGTTACACCGTATCCTTGACATTGGGCTGGTGAGCTCTTACAGCCACCACATTCACGCGTATTCTTTGTCCTATCACAGCCATTATTTTATGCAAAAAATCTCTCCGAGACAAGTTAGTCGAGATACATACTGCTTTGGAGTAGTTCTTCTTTTTGGTCCTCTCATTGTCTAATCCAGCCTGCAATGGGATTAAGAACGCAGCGTGAAAAGATCAATAGGGATGCGCACCCGTCCGCAGCCAGGCATGCATATCAACGTGCAGAAGCATCACTCCGATTTTCCTCCAGCTCTACACAACACGGCTCAGTAAGCACACACACGAGAAAAAAAAAATAATCAAATCTCAAAGTCAAATGACTAGTTATTAAGGAATATTGTTGAAAGTGATGATAGCGCTGTTAAATTTAGTAGCTGCAGTTAAAATCATTCACGCTTACTGGGTTAAGTCAATTAAAAGAGCTACCAGCTGTCTATACTTACTCCATCAATACATCCATGCAAAAACCCAAATGTGCTTGAACTATTTCTGTATATAGGTCACTCACAAATAGACACATTGCATTCCTCATTTGAAACAGTGCGGGGAACGAAGGAGAGCGAAAGAACCCGAGAGGCTGTAAAACTGCTCTCGGCAGTTTGCTTTCTGCAGAAATTGAGGCAGCTCTGTTTCACCGCCGCGCTGCCACGAGACAGCACGAACAGTACGAGGACATTTTTGAAACCGAGCTTAAAGTCCTAATCCTCACTCTCCCTTCCGTGCCCTTTCTGTTCGTCCAAGAGTCAGCTTCGCCTCAACGTGTTCAATACAAATACTTGCTCTTGTCTTATTGTTACCTACAGAGTTTGATTTTGTCCTCCAAAGAAAAGGTAACAACAAGCGGCAGCGTATTTGTCCTGTCACCTTTGCTAGATCTGTTCAGAGTGAGTTCGAGAGAGTTTTTTTCCCTGTCCAGATTTATGCTAAACTAAAACCAGATGTACAATCTGTCCGTCGTTTGACCAGGTAACACAGAAAGTGTGTTAGGGGAAATAAAAGCTCTTCTGCTCTGTCCTACGGTAACTACTGCACGAGACCCAGCTTAGATCTAATCATTCAGCGCTTTTCACCCGAACTGAGTCAGAGTGGCAGGCGAGGGAAGCAGCATCTTTACATCACGGACCATGACCTGCCTCAGGAGCATTTTAGATCATCCCTTATCTCAGCTCAGCTATCACAACTGACGTTAGTTTCTTCTTGAATGATTAGTTTTTAAACACAGACTGCAACTTGCAGACTATTCTCACCGCTGGATAGGAGCTGGCATATTCCAGCTGAGACTGGAAAGGCACGAGAGGAAAGAAAAATCAGAATACAAAGGGAAACACTGAAGTCAGTTATAGCAATCAGAAGAAGCCCCAAAACCAAAAGAAAACAAACAAAAAAAAACCCAAAACAAACCACAACAGGCAGAGAGATGTAAATCCCAACTAAAGGATTTGATAATGCAGGACTTCTTGCGCAAAGCCAGAAGTCAGGAAGTTTGGTGCAAGCAAAACAAGGAAAATGCACAGACTCCATCATTAGTGATTAATAACACAGAAATATTTCATGATGGATGGTCTCGGACTAGAGCCAGCCAGCTGAGACGTGGGAGAACGGGGACACTTGCGGTAGAAGAGAGACTCGAGCATCTTAAACACAGGACGACGTTCAGGATGAGCCACAGAAAAGCTCCTAAAGATGCCCCTTCATCGCAGCTGAAGATCTGCCGGCAGGAGGCAGAGACATCCTCAAGCCAGCGTTATACCAACGCAGAGGGCCACTGTTTACAGTGTAGTCACAGCTGTAGAGCTTCAATCAATTTGCTTCCCTGCTCTAATCCACACCTCAGGTGGTTTTACAGTCCATATCGATGGTTGTTCAGCCAGAAGCATCCAAGCCAGCTCCCCAAAAGCGAGCTCAGCAGATCTCTGGTGTCTGCAGCTCAGACATCCGCTTTGAAAATATCCCAGGAGAAAATCCAGAGCAAAACTCACACAGATTATTTGGGTGGTAAAGTTTTGGCGAGAAATATATTTGTGATACGGGCTCATTTCATTGAAAACTTCTGTACGGAAAAGAAGCAGAGCTTCAAAGAGCAACCCTGAAGGCCACCAACCCCTCGCGGTGCGGTGGGAGCCTGGGCGCCAAAGATGCAAGATCCATTTTCAGAAAATTGAAGTCTCGTAGACCAATCACATACAATGGCATCCCACAACTACGGAAGGTGCCTTCAAATATCCAAAAAAAAGAAGAGCATATGGAATTCTCTGACTAGTTTTATAAACCCTTGGTGGACAGGCGGTAACAGGTTTTGGTCTTTTCTTCATGTTAAAATAGCTCAGAAACCAAACGGTGAACTCAAGTCTTCAGAGGTAATTTTTCTTCGGTGGTAGTTCTTTTTTTCTTTTTTTTTTTGCTTTGTTTTGAACACACACAGCAACAGCTAAACCTCCTCAAACAGTCAAAGACAGATGCGGTCAAACTATTAAATTCATCTACCACAAACCCACACAAGGAAAATTATCAATGGTCAATTCATTGGGAGTAAAAGAACTAAAAGGCATAGAAGGGTAAAACAGTGAACTGGCACATTTACTTGCTTATTTTCTTCTACAGTCCCAGTGACACTTGGGCCAGGGAAGGAAGCTCTGTCAAAACTCTTTTCCTGTGCGTGCCCGAGCGTCAGCTTGCACAAGAATATTCACCGAATGCTACTTCAAGAGGTCAGGAAGGGGGAGTCTGTGCAACATCACTGCAAATACCGGGGTGAAAAGCTTCAACCAGATACTTCTGGATGTCAAAACGTCAGAAAAAGACATTCTTTGCAGAAGGATTAGGTATTTATGGGCCATCCCGTACAGCAGCTGGAGACCGATGTTCACCAGACCAGCAGTGGTTATCACAGCCCAGAGACTGGCTGCTCCAGGGGAAAAATGGTCAGAAAAAGCTTCTTCTCAAGGGATGGTGGGGAAACAGAACGGAAGGCTTCTGCTGTTTAAATACATGACAATGAAACGCAGGGTCGTATTACAAAAACACATTAAAAGGAATCACATCAAAAGGATTTCCATGAAGAAAAGGTGTTTCAGGTGAACAGGGCTCCCACCACAACTACACTGCCAGTGTACTTGCATCTTGCCATATCAAGGGACACACAGTTACAGCTGTGGTTAAATAACCTATTTGTATCATAATCACCTTCTAAACAGAAAAAAAAACAAAACTGACTATTCGACTGACCTAGAGATTTTTCACCTCCAAAAAACCACTTTCATAAACACGTCCAAATTTAACTCTAAGTAAAATAAACATTGGTTTCAAGTTCAGCTGTGAAGATAAGCTTTTCTTCGTTGAATCTTTGGAGCTTTAAGGCATCTTCTAGCTTGGAAAAGCAATTGAGTAAATTTGCAATCTTAAAGATTTTAAGAGCATTTCATAAGCAGTAATAAGGATTCCACTAAAAAGGGAACTTAATTTTAACTACATCTTACGCAATCTCACAGCAAACTCCACTAGGAATCATTGAGCAGGCTCTGAAGTAGTGATTTTTATATTTTTTTTAATTTTTTCTTCATTTTCCAGAACTCTTCTAGAGCTATATGAGGTGTTTCACTCAATTCTGTTCTTTGGGGGATACTTAGTCTGGAAAAAAAGGTAATTCTAGCCTAGATAGTTATTAGCAAGTTTTTTTTAACGAGGGGAAAACAAAAGAAAAAAAGAATTTATGACATGAATCTCCAAAGAAGCCAGAAACCAAGGATTACAAATAAAGATCTTGCTATGAATGATACAGGTCTTGCTTGTTCTGTAAAAAGAGAACTGATCATCCAGCTTAACCACGTAACTACCATTACTGATTGCTAGGAACAACATCAGTAGAAGAACAAATTATTCTCAAACACAACTGGTTTAGGCACAAATGGCTCCGTCACGTAAACTAGTCGCAGCTGATTCAAAATCAGGACTGCCAAGAGCTTCCTCCATAGTGTTGTTACAGGTGTCTTCAGTTTTGTGGTTCGCTGAATGCTTCTCCATGGGTCTCGGAAGCTTCTCCATAGGTCTCGGAGGCAGCGCGCTCTGCTCGCCCTCTGAAGACCATCAACGCGTGCTGAGGCAACGGCATTAGCTGTTCACAGCTCAACTGCTTACACCAGCTTCACAACTACAAGAGCTGATTACGTCTATGCCACAATGGAGTTAAGATTTGTACACATATGTATTATCTGGACAAATATTGTACGGATATTTTGAGAGAAAACTGAATTTTTTCTGCAGATTAGCACCGGTCCATTGGAGCACCCTGTGCTCGACTAATCCCTCCCTCCACAAAACTCAAGTCTGCAGATGATTTTCAGCTATCTCTAAAGCAGTTCTGAGAAGAACGTTCACCTGCAATTCCAAAGCGCTTAAGACCTATTTCTACTGATAATTTGCTTTTGGTTTCCTGAGCTGATAAACATTGATCATGGAGTAAGACACCGCTGCTTCTTCCCAAATTCTCAGTAATGACACAGGGGAGCTTACGAGGTGCGTACGAGAAATAGCTGTGTTTACCGATGTTTCGCTGAGTACTTCCCACAACACTAAGGGTGAACAGCATTTACCGGAAAAGTTTTTACGGAGTCGTGTGCTCTGCTGGTGTTCCTGCACGGCGCACACAAATCTGACAATTCCCCTGGTTGAAAGAATGATGGACCTACATATACTCTAGAAAAAACCCCAAACCCATATTCCTTGAACATGGAACATGGCAAAACCTTGGAAGGATGATGTTACCAGAGTACTATGGCCAGTCTGGAGGTAGAGGGGACAGCAACATCAGCACACACACACACACATGCACACTTAAATTTACCAACCCTCAGGCTTCCACGGCTACCCACTGACATGTGCTCATCTTCATCCGAAGCCTAGCAAAAGAAAGTATAAAGACAAGAAGACAATGAAAAGAACACAAGTAACACAGGCAGTGAGGTAAATGCCGATGGCTCTGATGGAACACAAGTAAAGAAAAGCCTTACAAAATAAACATCTTTAAAAAATGAACTGCATTAAAACTATAAGCAGAAAGTAAATTAAATCATATCCTGCCCAGGAAATACTATCAAGCATTTTACTATAGGATGAACGACAAGCTTGGCTTGGGTGTTCCTGGCTCTGTGCTCTGAATAAAGGCACGTTAAATGCTCCAAGCAGGTTATTTCCTCACCTTCCTCCCCCTGCCCCCCTTTATTTAGGCACATTTGCAAAAACTCCCCAGAGCGACTGGGGAGAGGGCAGCGAATTCAGGAAGCGGCTTCGGGGTTTTTGCTGGGCTGGGGCGGGGGGAAAAGCTTGTTTTGCTTTTCTCTCTTAAAAAGGAACTGCCTTATACACGCCTGTTTTCTTAATTTGAAATGTCTAGCTATAAATAAGAAAGCAAAAGCAGATACGAACCGAGGCATTTCTTCGGGCTCTACGGGAATAACGCTCGCTGTCTTCCTACCAAGGCAGCAGAGAAAAAACAAAGAGCGAAGGGTTGAAAGGACAGATACACTGACAGAGCGCCTTCCGAAAGACACAGCAAAACTTCAGCAAGGTTTAGGACCGAGGATAAACCAAATAACGGAAGGTGACTAGTCAGAAAACCCCTCCCCCCCCCTCATTTGTGACCCCAACTTTCTTCCCCTCCCTTTTATTCTGCTACACGCGTTCATTACTTTTACAGAAAACTACACACAGCATTTGTATCTCAAAAAAGTGTTTCAAGCGCATCTCTCTGCATCTGGGAGTCAGGATACTTACAGTGCTTTTGTAACTAAGCTTTCCAGTTTGCAGTCCTTCAAAATAAAGCTCAAAAATCTTCTATTTGAAATCACGTGGCAGGGCAATGGTCTCTCTCTAGGGAGGACCCCAGCGGGGCACAGCCCGGCCCCTTCTTCCAGGCGAAACGCATCCGTGCGCTGCTTCCAGCCCCTGTGACACACAGCACCGCTGCCTTTCGTGGGCCAAAGGCTGTGGTAACGCTGGAAACGCTGTAGGATGCATTACGTTTCAACAAACGGCTTTTAACAAACCGATTTTACGTGGAATTTAGAAACGGCGGTAGAAAATTTTCACCGTTGTAGTTAAGGGTCCTCACAGGCTGATTTCTAAGCAGGGGAATTGCTAGGAAGCTGGAGCTAAGCTCACACCAAGCAAGGATTTGAAGAGAGTTAATAGCTTATCCCTGAGGTTGGAGCATCTTGGGTGGACGGTTGGTCCATATGGCAGCAGGCTTTCAGGATGGCATACAGCAAACCAGCCTTTATGCCGATTAATTATCAAGGGTGAAGGAAGTCAGGGAGTTTGAAAAGTCTTCTCCCACACTGGAAGTCAGCTGTTCAATTTTGCCTTTTTCAGCATGCGCTACCCAGCTTGTAGGGCAAGGCCACAAACAGCAGTTTTCATCTGGCATCCCTGGTACATTTATGAAACCACTCGTGTTTGAAAGACATTTGAGGGCAATGTCTTCCAGCCCTTTAGCAACTTCTTCGTCTTATATTACGGGTGTTAAAACAGCCAGGTGTTGTTAACGGCCAAGTCCATATCTGGTATCATCTCCCCTGGCTTAGCAAATGGTAAAATCCAGGATGTTGCATTATTGGAAAAAGCAAGCGTTGCCATAGCAGCAGCAATAATGCATCTGAGCAGTGCCCCTGGACCAGTAAGCATAAAGGTAGCTGAAAAAGCACGGATAAAACTTGGCCAAAATTTAACTGACGGCACATTTGAGAAGACTCAAATTGTAACAAAATGCACAAGTAGTAAAATGCGTACGTATATTCCTCGTGTCACAAGTGGCTTTAACCTGTCTATACGCTAAGCTAATCTTCAAGCGATAGAGTGGAGACAGAGGTCTCTAACCAAACCCTTGCCAGTTTTAAGCTGATCATAAGCCACATTTCATACATCGATGTGGACTGCAAGAATCCTTGTGATAGAAGTGGAATTCCCGTTTCCAATACATGAAAATACCTACTTTGTGGGATTTCAAACTCTATGAACTCTACAAAACTTCAACACGTGAAAGTTGTTTAGCTACGTTGATCAAGGCCTACCATCCATTGCTCGATGTCTCCCCATTTAGTATCCAGACCATAATATTTCTACAGACAGAAAAGGGGAAAAAAGAACAGAATTTAGATGAGAAAGGCAAACACAGAATGTTTTGACATGCATTGCCAGGTTTCAGCCGAGCCGCACAGCTCCACACACACAAACATGCCGGGGAGAAGCCATGCCACGTGCCACCAGAGCCCTCCACAGCACGCGGCTGGGAAAAGCCGCCCGGCAAGGGGACAGGCGTGTTTGGGGTACGGCCAGGGTACTCGACAGCTTCTTCTTCCTCAGCAGTGCAAAAAACCCCCAATGCTGTGGGGACAGGAGCAAGGAGCATAATGAGTCTTGAATTCCTGACCCATTTAAGTCAAGTCTCGTTACAAGGAATCTGAACGCAGAACACTTTCAGGATGAAAAAGAATAAATGCTGTCAAATCATGTTTACCGCATAGATTTGTCAAAGCGGGAAGACAAGTTGAATACAATACAACTGATCTCTGGGCATTCTTATTCCCAGAGCTCCTTTTCAGAGCACCGGGCTTTTTGCCGACACTTCAACCATCCCGCCAGCGGTGGTACCACCACCAAGGACGGAAGAGCAGGCAAGGCTGGGAAGCTCTCTGCATTGTCTTAGTAGATTGTCGTCTTCTGGACCGTTTCTCCGTTCATAAATTCGTGGCACAACATTGGGAACCTCCCAATGAACTTGCATTTCCACCAGACAGCAAATCGTTCAACAGAAAAGTTTAGCAGGACTTTTCTTCCTCCCCAAACACGCGCTTCACACCTAGTCTCAGGAAGTTTGCTGTTATAACGGTGACCATAACACTCCTGTGTGAAGGAAAATCACCGGCTTAAAGCACAATAATCGGCAAATGGAAATCCTGCTTAAGGAAGTATAATATGTCTTTTAGAAAAAAATTCAGATTATGTGCTTTGAGGTTCATGTATTTGTGGAAAAAACAAGCCTGTACTTGCCAGCTTTCCTAGAGGCTCAAGGAGGCAGGAGTATCAACAGCCAAAACCTTGGGTAATGATCAAAAAAATGAGAAACCTGTTCTGTGTTATATTCTGCATTTAGCACTCGCTCAATGGTATTAACGTAATTTTACTTTCACCCTTAAAAACCGCATTCACTATTTATTAATAAACTAGAACAAGCAGCCGCGTGTTCTTTGATACCGTATCAGTTTATTCCCACGTCAGAGTTCTTCCTTATTAAACAACAAAATGATTTTCACGTTAAGGTCATCTTCATTTTCATCTTAACAGCTCTGGAGAGAAGAAAGTCTGTTAGGAAGTAGAACGGGCAGCAGTTACACATCCTGGAGAGCCCAAACTGTACAAGGACCTTTAAACGCTGTCACTTTTGGGGTCAAATTGGGAAAAGGAAGGAGCTCACAACAATCCCATTTATTGGGAAAAATATTAGAAAATAAGGTTTTAGGCCAATAATTTGAAAACAGGAAATAAATTCACTGCATTGCGGATTTAAATAGTATGCAAACATCTCTCTGGAACAAGGAAAAGAGACAAGGGTTCAACAAGCTCTTTAACCACATACCTGTGAGAGCGGGAAAGCGTTCCCCTCTGCTTTCCCTGCAATTCATCTCAGTGTATGTTCAAATACAGCTAATACCCCTATACAAGGCCTAGCCAAACTCCACAGAAGTGAAATTTCTCCCTTAAACTACGTGAAATTAAGAGCGAATGACACGAACCGTTGTTTCTTCAAGCATTACACACCTCCTCACAAACGCTCGGACTAATTCCTTCCAGGCAGGAGCACAAACACATGCAACAGCCTGTTGTAAAATTGAGTTTTAGGTACATCACATCCTGAAAGTGACCCCTGAAAATTACATGAACTCCAGCTGGTCAGGATTGTGTACAAGATCAGAACCTACAGATGATATGCTTTGTAGTAAATCAGGTCAGGTAAAGCCTTATTAGAGGCTTGCTTTCCCCCCAAGAGATGTATTACATTTTCTAACACTAGAAACCAATTTAGAAAAAGCGCTATGAAAATGGAGAATCCTTTTCTCACGCATAGGAAGGATCCATAAACACGCTAGTAATTTTTGTAACGTCGGCTGCTTCCTCTTCCTGCTCTCTGTTCTCCTTACCTTAACAGAAGCTTCTGAATTCAGTTTTGCAAAAGGGAGATAAGGAAATACCCCTTAAAAGACTTGTTATGTCACAAGTTAAGTTCCACTTACCGCCTTTTCCTCCACCATTTAAAGTTACAAAGCTACATGCTTAACACCCCCCCTCGAAAGAAAAATGTTAATGAATGCGATTGCCTTGAGACTATTTTTAATTTACAATCTTTTAAACGGCACATCTCACACTGGACAGAACTGGCGGCATTTGGAGGCTCAGGGGTGTCTGCCCCCGCAGCCGCTTCCCAGTTCTTTCTCTACCACGACTCTTCTGTTCTGCCCCGAGGGGACTGGTTTGAATGGCCCCAAGGATTAAAGGAAAAAAAAAAATGGCGTTATCCATTCATTTGGATTTTAGTTAGAGGCCTTTGCCAGACTCAAGTTCCTTTCTACCCTGAAAAGTGATATTACAATTAAATAATTGATGACGTTAATACCATTGAGAGAGAATTCCAGATCAGATTTGCTCACTAAGTGACAGCGAAACTGCTAGACTTGCAAACTCAGGAAGGGATGTTGTGAGGCTAACCCACTTATCTCCTCATCCATGGAGTAAACAACCTCCTCGTCTCCCACGGGGCTGCGCTTGGACCAGAAGATTAAATTAGTTCCTATAAAGGAGATTGATAACGAGCCTGTGTGATCCCTGGGCAGATGTTAAATTTTGAGTCGCTCAGTAGGTAGTCAGCTCCACAGATAAAAACGCGAGTGAGATATATTTGATGCCCGATTGATGGGGTGAGGATTAAAGACCAGTGCACATGATTTGAGCAGCCGTCTTCATACACAGCCGCACTTACAGAGAGGAGCACGTCCAAGAAGCGCATGCACTGCTAGGTCGAGCCAGCGAAACATGCAGTTAAGGCTGCGGGAGTGCCAGGACAAAACCAAACAGGCTGTGGGGTTTAGGACACATTTATCAGTCAGCAAGCAATAAAAATATCGCAGGAAAAAAGGAAATACTCGATAGGGTAGAAAATGGCAGGCTTGAAGAAAGCTTTCTCCCTCCCTGCAAAATCTCTTTGGAGCTATTTCTCTTTCTGGGTACCACACAGTCCATGTGTTGAAAGCACAGAACAGCCAAACATCGTAACGCAAAACCCAAAACTCTCTGTTGTTACATAGCAAGTCACCTCAGTTAGAGCTATTAGCATTATTATTATCATTGTCACCTTTGCCATCATTTGGAACTACGAAAAGGAAACCGCCTTTAAACTGAGGTGAGAGAGGATTAAACAATATAAAAGCATCTATAATGCGTAGGTCACATTGGAAGAAAGGCCATACAGTTTATTTACCAAAAGATTACAAATTCAAGCACAGCATCCCCTATTTACTTTGGTGACCTTCTGCAAACAAAGTCATCTGAAAGCCAGTCGTTTTTCCTGCTGTCACCTCTCAAGGGCTTGCCCAGCCTGAAATCTTTTCAGCATTAACTCTTGGCCTTCAACACATAATTTGTCTGTATGGTTCCTGGGGACGCATGGAGCCACTACACTCTCCTAGGATGGCTGCTTTGCTAAATTACTCTTCTGCTCATTGCTTATTCTTTGCCAAACAGCCTGTAGAAAAAATTATATTAAGTGCCTGACCAGACACATTTTACACGGGTCATCTTCCCCCAACTCCCCCCTTTATTATCCACCCCGCAAGACTATGGGAAGGATGGAGGGAATGGCATGGAAATGCAAAGCCTGCTGTGCATCTTCCATTCCCAAGAGGTTTTTCTGAAATGCCAGCGAGACTCGTAACGTGGGAACACACACACATGCAAAGGAGAACGAAAGAGCGCGAGCCCTACCTTCTGAACCTGGTAGATCTAGGGGAAAAAGGGAAAGGAAAGAAACAAGGAAACAAAAGCTAGTGTGAATGAATAAACAGCAATGCAATGTTCCATAGCTCGTTCTAAAGGGAAAAAAAAATAAATCATTTATACAGAATATACAGCAAAACACAAATACAAAAAAAAGCGCACATCGAAGCCCTGTAGAGTTTGGTAGAATGAAAGCGGCATTTACATTCTAGGCCTCCTCCGTGTGCCCAGCTGAAATACAGCATTCCTGTTTTCATTCCCTTGGGCTCTCGGAGGCACACGCAATGTTTGCTCCCTTAGACTTTGCACGGGCCCGGAGCCGAACCCAGCTGTGAGCCAGGACCGCTCGCTTCTTTAACCCCATCCTTCAAAGTAACGGCTGCCCAAATACTCACCCCAGATGGCAGTTGCGCATCTACCACAATAAAAACGACCAGCAGTTAACTACAGAAAATCCGTCCTTCTTTTAAGGCCAAATTTTGTCCTTAACTGACAAAGCACAGTTACAAAAGCATCAATGCTATACATCCTTCACCCGTGTATAGCACAGCATCAGCTTGTTAAAAGTCTCTGAAAATTTCTTGCACATACATTGCTGGCACTGGAGGATCTCTGGAGGTTGCTTTTTCAATGTTTAATGTTTCCATGGAGTCTCACACCATTTGCAGGCCCTAATAAACGCACTGCTGACTCCACAAAGTTGTTCCATAACCTTGAACCATTTTACTAATACACAAAAGCATTACAGCCACTCTCATACATCTGAATTTCGCTTAAGTGGAGAACTGCCCTTGACTGATCAGCTTTGTAAATCCACCTGAAAACAGAAAACGTGTTTGGTTTTTTTTCCCCTCGCATCTCTCCTAGCATTTCTAAAGAAAGAAACGTTTCTTGTTCAAAAACACATAACCATCTACAAACCCCGATGGAAATTGCAGCTTTATTCTCTGCTGAACACCTAGCTTTGTACCTGCAGGAAAGGTATCACAGCTCTGGTCGGAAAGCCCACAGCTGCCTTACTGCTTATCTTCCTAGATAAGCCCTGACACTGAATAAACCCCAACCCCAGCCCTCCGCTCTACGAGCACAATCCGGGGGGAAGGGGACATTGCTCCGACTCCAATCTTCAGCTGGTCAGCTGGTGGCAGGGCAGTCAGGCTCCCGTGTTTTGGGCTATATCCAATGGGTCCCTGCCACGCATTGGGCCTCCTCAGGCGAACCCAGAATCACAGAATTGCCCAGGTGGGGAGGGACCTTTCAGATCATCAAGTCCAACCATCGACCCAACTCTGACAAAACCCATCACTAAACCATATCTCTTATCACTGTGTCTGCCCGGCTTTTAAATACCCCCAGGGATGGTGCCTCAGCCACTGCCCTGGGCAGCCTGGTCCAAGGCTTAATAACCCTTTCAGTGTAAAATTTTTCCTAATCTCCAGTCTAAACCTCCCCCGGCACAACTTGAGGCTGTTTCCTCTTGTCCCATCCCCTGTTCCTTGGGAGAAGAGACCGACCCCCCCTGGCCACTCCCTCCTTTCAGGGAGTTGTAGAGAGCGAGAAGGTCTCCCCTCAGCCCCCTTTTCTCCAGGCTGAACACCCCCAGCTCCCTCAGCCGCTCCTCACCAGGCTTGTGCTCCAGACCCCTCACCAGCTCCGTTGCTCTTCTCTGGACTCGCTCCAGCACCTCAGTGTCTTTTTTGTGGTGAGGGGCCCAAAACTGGACACAGCCCTCGAGGTGGGGCCTCACCAGTGCCCAGTACAGGGGGACGATCACTGCCCCAGTCCTGCTGGCCACGCTGTTCCTGACACAGGCCAGGATGCTGTTGGCCACCTTGGCCACCTGGGCACACTGCTGGCTGCGTGGCAGAGATGCCAATGCTGGGAAGCAGAGCGTACTTCTTTCAGCCTTTGCCTGAACAGCCTGATCAGGTTCCCCTTCATGATCGTGAAGGACAACTGCAGAACGCAGCTTAATAACTCAGAAGCACTAATTCCTATTCCTACAAGTGCACGGGGGATAATTGAGACCCGCGTTTGAAGCTCGCGTTCCCACACACTAATCACCTCGCTTACCTCTTACTAAGAAAACCTTGGAGAGGAAAATGAACTGAACCCTCCCACAGTTCCCAAGACTACATGCTGCCTCTGACCTTATGCTTCTCCGTTGCCTTTCATCCATGCAGAGAAGCCAACCACCACCATTTCAGACGTGGTGATTACCATGCAGCTGTTTAACCTTTAAGCTTTAACTTTCCCATGCCATCATTTCACCCGTGCTTCGAGGCAACACCACGGAAATCTTATTTCTCCAAACCCCAATGCTTCAGGCTCGGCGTAGCAGGTATTCCTGTCGATCACAAAGCCAGACCTTGTGTCCAAGATAAGGGATAAGATAACAACAAGGCCCTTGTTCAGGGCCAGACACCACGGAGTGCGGTGGAGGGGGACGCGGGGACAAAGCCAAGTGCGTCATGGTAACTGTTCCAACTTTTCATAAAACCTGGAAATTTTTGGCCATCCGTCAGCCAAAAGGCATTACAACAGCTCTGCTCCGAAGTGACTTATCTCCCATCAGTGTACTGTCCAGCTTAGACAGTAGGTTACAGGAAAAGTCAAACACCTTTAAACAATAATCTCTGTTGCAGGAACGCCCCCCACAAAGAGCTTAACACAGTCCACAGACACCTAAGCAATTGAGCGCCTTAAATAGCACTTTCCTGTTCTACAATATGACAAAAAAATGTCATTTTGTCCGCAGTATTAGCAGCAGGCTGCTTTCCTGGTTTCCTCATCATACGAGGCTTCCCACAGAAGTAAAGTTTTTCTTAGAAATAACTTCTGAACAGGACAGAACGAGCCAGTGAAGCATGGTTAGATGGCTGCAGAAGGCAGAAATCCAGATCCTACTAAAGACACCTTCAATGATGTCCCCCTCCAGATTTTCCTGTGCAACTCCACACCGGTTGTATAAGAAAGATACAGATCAATCATCACAAACCTCCTTAATTTCTTCTCTGCGTACACTAGCACCAAGTTTAATAGTCAGCCTCTCCCCTTCCATTCTAGCCGTGAGAATTCTGATTTTCTCTAGTTTTTCCTGGGCTGCCTGGGATTTTAAACAGCCTCAAACAATCTCGAATGCCAGCCGTGCCATGGGACCTGTTAACTCAGATCTGACTTGCAGGGACCGAATCCCAGGAAGGGAAGAAGGGGCCTAAGTCAGAGTCAAAATGATGGGCGAGCAGATCGAGAGTGCTTGCAAGTCTTTTGCCCACATTATCTTGACTTTAGTACATTTACTATTTTTACTACATGCTCCAGGAACTGACATAGAAAAAGAGAAACCCACAACACAAAGCACTGGTAACATATTTTATTCCAAAGAAACATGAATCCAAAGAAGGAAAAGTACGTGCAAATGAGTACACTGGTAAAGAACAAATTTACAAAACAGCAAAGCCAGGTTTTGTGCTGTGCCCTTAAAGCAAGGGCTGAAAATGAAGCTAGGAGACAAGCCCAGCGCTTTTGCCTTCAACTAAACATACGGGCTCATCTGCTGTGCGAGCTGGCACGCAAGAATCTCGTCTTGCAGATTAAGGAGTGGGAGGAGATCATTCTCTTTTCACTTCAGGCACTAACATCAGCTTAAGTTGTGGTCTCCAAGTGTCAGTCCTCGAAGAGACATTTAAAGTCTTGCCAGCAGAACACACAGAAGGTACTCCTACATAAAACGTTCTCTGCAATTAGCCCTAATGCTGCAGCTTTTCTGTGTCTTGAAACAGTGCTGTTAAACATTGCTTGGGAAAAAGGGCTTCAGAAAAAAAAATTTTTCACAGAAAAAAGAAATCTTCTCTCTATTTTACTTCGTAGCCCCACAAGAATTAACAACTTGTTACTCAGAAAAACTGAGCCGACGACTCCTGACTTGCTCTTCTGCATGAATTAAAAATAAATATCTGAACGCACACAAGCGTTGAGTCAAATTTGTCTCAGTACCAAACACATCTCTACAGTACGAGCCAAACGGACTGGCTTTAGACTCTGCAACTGCAAAACCAAGTGTTCAAAGACCATGGCAGCATGGTATGGTAAAAAACACGGGACCCATCACTGCTCTGACTCCCACCAGCCGGGTGGGTACCAGCAGTATGAAAAAAGAGTAAGTATCATCTATTATAATTGTCCCTTCAGCTTCGGACGTGCATTGGCATTGCCTCACGTGAGAGCTCTCCTCTGCTGAGTTACTACGCGTGGAAGCATACCAGGAAAACCTACCGTGACCTCCAGATTAATCATTTACATCTTTGGTGGACAACAACAAAGCGGCACAGAGTAAGAAGCCAGAAACATTCAAGCAGTTACATTTATTAGACCCGTGCCTTTCTTAGGGCCTCATGTCCAAGGACCCCTTCTCTACTAAACATATAAATATTTATATACATAAATATACACACCTGTATATCACTGGAAACTGACCATTCCCCTTAGCTTCACAAATCAGCATGTATCAGATCATGATTCTTGTGCTAATTTTCTTCCTTCAGCCTCAGAAAACAATTTACCTAGATGGCTTTCCTATTAAACTTGTAGTCATGCTCTCCTCCTTACCTTCCTCTCCTTGGGAAAAAAATAAAACAAAACAACAAAAAAACACCAAACAACAAAATGAAAAAAAAAAAAAAAACAAACAAAAAAACAAAAACAAACACCCCCCAAACCCCCCACCCACATTGGCACACTTATCCTCTCTGCTGCCAGGTGATGAGATGATACCGCCTCCGGAGCACACCTGCAATCCTGCCCCACCACAGCGAACGGCGGCAGCATTCCGCAACGCAACTTCCCCACATCCCGCACTGCAATTCAGAGCGTTTTCTTCCACAAGCCCATCGATTTCTGCAATATAGTTTCTCCAGCTATTGCTCTGCTACTGCAGTATGTTGCTCCCCATTAAGTTTCTGGAAGAATTCTTAGAGTCACCTTAGAGTCCGCGCACACAAACACGAGATGACGAGCAGCAAACTGTCTGCCACGAGCTTCTCATCCTAGGCCCCTTTCGAAAGGATCTCATCAACCGTGTGGCTGATGAGAAACACAATTTTAAATTTCCAAACGAACAGACCACGCCGCAATTTCCGCTGTCAATTCTGCGTGCTACATGAAATAATTTCTGCCAAGAGAAGAGCTCGGGATGACATCGTGTGGCCCTCACCGTGTACCGATGAGCTTTACTACACAGTTGAGACTGATCTTTGGTGCGCCCTTCACACATGGCTAAGTCTACAGAACCAGCACGGGGCGTTTTAATAGCTTTCTGATGAAGTGGCTGCTCGTTCTACCTACAGCAGCCTTCGTAAGATACAGAACAAAAAACATCTCAGACACCTGGTGCTTTTGCATTACTTTCTGCAAGCAGAACGTTAGTTTAAAACACATAGGTAGACTCATGATGCAAAAGTTATCCAGTTATTTTAAAATGAGGAAAATGAAGCACATTAAGAAACGTTGTTAATACTAGATGGTGGGCAGAAGAGGAGCCAATTTTCAGTCCAAATCCAAATCATAAAAACACTCTATTTCACTGCCAGCCAGAGCTATGCTGCCGTGTTTATAGCTTGTAATGGTAACATCTGGAAACTTTTAACCCAGACCAACAATATAAATATATTCCCAAGTAATCCATGCTCCACAAGAAGCTTGTAAGGGCATGTACGTTGCTTTAAGCGTGAACAAGTACACGCACATGCAATAAATTTATTTATTGCTTTTCAACTCCTGAAACCGGCTCTGAAAAGCTTTCTGAAATAGTAAAGCAAGTGCTTTAAGTTCTGGTTATTCAACACGGCAGTAGTGGGAACGTGCTATTCATTTCTCTGCAAAGTTTGCGAAGGAAAATGAAGATAGCAGACAACAGGCTGTACGGATACAGTATGTTCTCCTCCAAGGAAGGGGGTAGGTGCCAAACCTCTCGTGTTGATCGCTGCTTGGGATTTTCTCTATTTACACTTTCTTTTATTATATCTGCAAGATGCTTGTGGCAATGAAATGCTTCCTGCAGTCATCCTTACCAACTCTACCTTGCACCTAGAGGCTGAGATTAAGCTATTTGAAAAAAATTAAACAATTCCCAAGCTTGCAAAATATTAAATCAACGTGTAGTCACATTATGCAATTTATGCCAGTGAATTACAAAGCAGACTGCAGTGGACATCTGGCTTAGCCTTCACTGAATCTGGTATTTCAGAGCGACGTCCTGTACCACACGATTTCCCTCTCTACAAAGAAATCTTCACAGATTTTCAGATCACTACCTCTTCAGTTATCAACTGCACGCGCACGCACACAAGCTTTAGTTTTCATACCAAAATTTCAATTTACTAGGACACCCTTTGCACCATCAGCTTTTAATCTTCAAGGGGGTCATCAGCTGCACTAGAGTTATCTGCAAATTAGACGGTAACACCACCAGCAGGTGCCACGACACCCGTATTTACCTGTATTTACTTTGCTGCCCAAACAAAACACCTCGTGGTTGTTTACCATGGACCTTCCAAAGGCTGCTCGGCGAGTCCCATCGCTCAGGCTGTAGGCACAGCAGGAAGCTTGACAGCCCTGACGCTTATCTGCACTCCAGGCCTTCCAAACGCAGTCCAGGTTGCAAGAAACATCCTTCAAAAAGCAGCGACCGTGGCAGTAAAAGGTTCCTCTCTCCCACAAGCAGCAACGCTCCTCCGTGCGTCCGCAGGTACGTCTAACCCTGCTGTGGCTGCAGGGTGCCGAGACACATCCAGACGTGCCTCAACTAGAGGAGATGCTCCAGCACAAAGCTGGGCACGGGCAAACTGCCCAAGTGCTTCTGTTGCAGGCCGATCTCTGCAGCCTGCACCGACGCTGCTCTACTATCACATCCCCATTCACTCTCTAAAAGCCAAACCGAACCCTTCTCTGCACCCTAGAGCACAGAGGGAAGTTTATTCTTGCTCCACGTTCCCACACCCTGCCCCCAAACTCCTTGCTTCTTCCCTTTCCTTCAAAATCTATTTGAAAACAATTAAATTATGATTGCTGTTGGCCCTGTTACATCTACCCTGCTGTTTCACTGAACGCACAGCAACAAATGCAAGTTTTAAGCCTTTCTGTTCTTGTGGCTGGTTTGGTCCACCTGTGCCAGCCCGCGCTTACAGCCCTGTTCCAACAGCACTGCTTTAGCTTCCAGAGCTTCCCAACAAATGCCGCTCTCCGCTTCCTGGAGTGGAGAGAACGACATTTAGTCCACCTCCTACTTGCCAAACACAACAGGGGCAGAACAAGCCTTTTTGGTCTCGACAATCATTCCTGCACTGGAAGCCCATGATCTCCCGCACTGGAAGCCCATGATCTGCCACACGCTGACGTGCAGAGGGCACAGTAACTTTGCTGATGGTACAAAAGAACCAGCTCTTCCAGAATTTGGGAGAGACCACACCAGGCGCCTAACCCAAACACTTCGGAGAAGGTAACGTTTTCCCAAATTCAGTTTCTATCATTACTTCTGCCAACAGCAGACTATCATTTTCGCAAACGCGGACGACCACACCGCCAGCTTCCCAGCAACGAAGCAAAACAACGGGCAAGTGAAGAGTTAGACAAGGGCCAAGAGTCTTCATTAGATTTCTAATGAAGTGATAAGGATCCACTCCCCCAATGCACACACAAACAAGCTGCATACTTCAAAGTTTACTATTAAATAATGATTACTGAGTAACCACCAGTGTTTTCTGTGAATGACTATACTGGCTTCCCTAAGATAAAGTTGTTGCTACAATCCCAATTTTTTCTTTTTCCAGGCTACATCCTATGATCAACTAACTCCACGCAGACTATTAACATTTCAGCCAAACATAGATTACCCCGTTGTTCCAGGACCTCGGATTACGTACATACATATTCAGGAAAGAAGACGATCGAAACACCCCCCAGGTCTTGACCATACCTCTTTCTGCTGCCTCTCCAGTTCCTTCATCCGGATCTCCCGTGCCTCTGCCCGCGCCGCTCGCTTTGCTGCCAGCCTTGCTTCAGCCTGCAAACAGGAGCACAGCAATGAAATAAAAGCTGGGCAATTCAACGTGCAACACACTCGTTAAGCAGGGCACAAAATAAGGAGAGGAGACTCCGCAAGACTGTGAACACATCTGTAGGAGTTAATTCCCTATTACACGTACTGGCCCTGCCTTCCGTAACTTGTTATGCTTCACAGACAGCTAATACACCCTCGTGCAGGCACTACCCTCAGTCAGCACTTGTGTTTAATTACTATTTGTGTGGATAGAGAGGAAACGGCAAGATTTATTTAAGAAAGGCAGGTTTGGCTCTTCCCCCCCCCCCGCCCCGCGGTGCAGATTATTTTTCATTGATGAATTAATTTGACCAACAGTAAACACATTATGTGCCATTTTTCCTAACCGCTGGCATTGCGCTCGCATACGTGGGCACAGCAGTTGGGTAAACATTGCTATTCAGCATGACGATGCACAACCAGGGCTGAAATGATGGAGGCGAAGGAGTAGGGAACCTGAGAAAATGCACTAACTCAAAATCTCCAGACGTCCATATTCAAGTCCAAACCTCTCCGGCATGGAAATCCGCCAAGAACGGGAAAACTCCGGCGCTTCCTCATTTCAGCCCAGGTGGAAGTGCTGGAACACGCTATACAGTAACATTTTTAATATTCTGCTTTTAATCCCAGGCAAAACCAGTTAGTCTCATAGAAAAAAATGTGAAATTAGCTCGGGCTTGGTACGGCGCGACCGCAAGGGGTTCACCCAGCGTAATTCCGAATAGCTCAGCAGGGAGCAAAAGGCATTGCTCAGCCCATCACCCTGGCGTTACACCCAACTCCTCTGCTTCGGAAACCTTTTACTGTAAGTACAGCATCCAATTTGACAGGAAAAAAAAAATGCAGTAACATCAAGGTTAAGCATGCAGAAAAATCAAAACACCAACGCTTCCACCAGCGCTTCTAAACAGAAAGGAAAAACAGAAAAAAGAAAGGTGTAATTTCCTTTCCCTTCTGTAAGTCTATTCGCCACTCAGACTTGCGGAAAAGGGCCACAACCTTCAAAAACACAAAACGAAACATGGAAAAAAGCCAAAAAAGGAGTAGGTTGGCTGAAACTTTCAGCTAACAGAAAAGGGCTAATGAAAACCAAGCACAAGCTGGTGCGTGGGCGGACCAGGAGCCTTGCAGTGATGCAGATCTTAAGTCCTCACCGACGATGAACAAAAGCCAAAATACACAGTCACTAGGCCGACATTTAAGTTCACATCACCCACCTTCTACAAAACTCCACCACAAACAGCCCCAATCCCTAAATACCGCCGTCGTTCAGTTGTCGACATTCTCCCCTGTTTTACTGCTTTGTCCCTAGACTTGAACTGAGGTTCCTTTTGAGGACTATCGCAGCTCCCTGTTGTGCAAATATGGTCTATTTAAATATACTGAGTTTTTAGGCCTTTCAACACAGACACCTTCAGCCTGAAAAATTACTTGTAACAACAGAAAAACCTTCTCAGAGGGTAAAAATGCCCGTGGCAGCAAGAGCAAAGAGTTGGTTTCGTACAGAGCGCTGCTCTCTTCGGTTCATGGCTTGAATTTTGAGATAACGAGGTAACCACGGAGAGAAACCCGCAGTCTCACACCCAGAGCAGACCTCCACGCTTGCACTCGAAAACCCTCTCCGCTCCTCATGCCGGGGTGCCATTACTTATAACGAAGCCAAACGATGGTGGGCTCCAGGCACGGGTACCACAAGCGTTTTCAAGAGACTGTGGCTTCAACAGCGCTTCCCGACCTGAAGCAGCTTGTCCAAAACAATCCCCCGCAGCCCCGCTGGTGGGCAAATAAAAGGCAGAATCCCTGTCAGGCAGTATTAGGATTTACCTGCAATGTTTGAAATCGTTTATGACCACTATAAAAACAGGCTGTAAGATGTACGCTAAAGGTAAGAAATGACAGTACCAGAACAAGTATGATACTGGCTTGACATGATCCAGCTCTGTTTATCTGAAAATAAACTGGTATTTATTTTATCAGAACCTCAGGAAGCACTAGCGTAAGCCTGTCCCACAGTCAGAACCGCTGTAAATACACGGCAATGTCGGAGATAAGGACCGCTCCGGGCTATTCGTCCCAAGCAGCTGCCAGGCCACCCCTGACACCGGGAAACAACCCCCACCTTCTGCCAGGAGCCGCTCAAACACAACAGCCACGTACCCCCAGGAAGGGGAATCCTGCTCCAAGGACTCAGTTTGTCAACGATTTTTTGGGGAGAGAGGGGACGGGAGATACAGCTTTAGGCAACACCTTTGACTCACGGTCTAGAAATGCATTCCCTCACCCTGACAGCTAAACTGTAAGTAGTCTTAATAAACGGCACAAAAATGAAAGTCAACAAACTTAACACTGTACCTACGTTTGAAAACCGCACCTGATGAAGAACATCAATGCAACCAATTAGGTCTATTTTTCTCCTACGGAAAACAAAGCATGCTCCGGTGGCAGAGACTGTAGGGGTTTTTTTGTGTGCGTATGGTTGGACTCGATGATCTCAAAGGTCCTTTCCAACCATGAAGATTCTATCACTCTGTGAAAGTCTCCATAAGCAAAATACACCAAACAGCACAGAACTAACTGCATCTTAAGTTCCCACCTGCCAGAAAAAGGCAGAAACAAGATTATCTTGATGTTAAAATTATTGTAGGTATCGCCCTTATGAATTTCAAAAACCAGCTGAGCTTTCGTGTTAGAAAAACCCTATGCCTCTACGGAAAATTCAGACATTATGCTTATCAGACATGAGTATCTCCCCTTCTGCTTTGCTGCTATGATTACAGGATTTACATGCTTGCTAGCTATGTTGCAGAACTATACATCCTCCAGAAGCCCACACGATATATAATGAAATTAAGCAACTTGAAAAATGGAAGGGGGAAAATAAAAAAATGAAAAGAGTTTAGCAAGTTATTCTAAAGCCTGCCTGAGAACAAGGCTTGCCGGTTCCCTAGATACCGATACCAACTGCAATAAGTTACATTAATTTTCCTTTGTGCAACATCCTAGTAAATGACAGGTTACCCGTACGATACGTTTCAGTTTTAAGTGTCAGTCCATGGGGTGTCTCTAATGTATTCCATTTCAGCTTTGCAGTCCTCCACCTGCTCACGCAGAGCCAATTTGCAAGCCTTTAAGACATGCAGGAAGAAAAACACATTTTCCCTTAGTATCTTTGACTAACAATGGCTCACATCTTGCCACAAGCATATTTTTTATTTACGAAATTTTTCTTTCTGTGACCACATGGCTCTTCAGCATTAAGTATCTTTCAATACAAACAAGAAAACTAATATATTCTGGATCCTTTTAAGCAGCTTTTTAACCTTTTTAAAGTTAAAAATCTGCCATTAGAGCATACTGGTACCTTTGTAAGAAGTCAACAATTTGTTTTTCCACCCAGAACACTAGTATTTTAAAGCAACTCATTTTTAATCACATCAAAACAAAGACTTACAGAATTGTTCAGGCTGGAAGGGACCTCGGGAGGTCTCCAGTCCACCCTCCTGCTCAAAGCAGGGTCAGCATCAAATTCAAGACCACATTGCTCAGGGCTTTGGTCCAGTTGGCTCATGAAAACCTCCAAGGTTGGTGGCTCCACAGCCTTTCCGGGCTTCTGCTTCGATGCCTGACAATCCTCACAGTGAATGATTGGGGTTTTTTTACCCCCTGCATCAGTGTCAGAACCTGCTCTCTTTCAAGTTAAAATCCACTCGTCCCATCCTCCCCCCACGCACCCCCATAAAAAGCCCGGCTCTGGGCTTTTCAGTAACCTCATCTTGTGTGTTGGAAGGCTGCTGTTAATTCCTACCTTAAGATCTGGTATTCTGCATCAAATACTGTAAGCAAACTGGCTGTTACATTTCAAAACACGTTCACAACGGTGTCTGGGTGCTATCCAGATGATCACACAATTATTTTCATCATGGTTCCCGACAAAAACACCAGCTCCTTTGTGCTGGACAACGGTGGTTTGTAAGAAACAGGCCATCCTTCCCCAAAGGGTTTTCAAATCCACAGCAAAACGAGACTACAGGTGACAAGAAATACACAAGGAAAACAAATTCTCAGTGCAATGATCTGATCAATGTGATAAGCAATGGCCTCTGATGGTATCAGTGATACAAATAGCATTGAGATAATGATTAAGCGTGAACCAAACACTTCCATCAAATAAAATTTACTTCCATTTCCTTGCGTCAGGTTTCGTTAAGAAAGACTTGGCACACTCCTACTCGTCATCCGTCTCCCTTTGGCACTGCAACGAAACAGGACCACTAGAGTCGCGGGAGGGTAAGTCAGAGCTCCTGAACACTCGCAGGTTCCCAGGAACGTCCTCACCTGACAGAGAGCAAAACCAGTGCCGCAGCTGCACGAGTCCCATATCCCACTGCAGTGTTTCCAAGCCCCGAGCCTTTGGAGGGTGTTCTCCAATGCGGCAGAAATGTGTTAGACCATAATCAGGCCAGTCATTAAATGATCAACTCGTGCCCTTCATAATCATATTTCTACCATGCTTTCACTGCTATAGTTACTTAACTTGAATATTTTTGATATTCTGTAGGTGGCATTGGTGACAAACCAGGCATTGCTCATGAGCTTCGAGGAAGCAAATCAATCAGGGCAGGGATGAATCCACACCTAACACCCATTGCGTACAATTTCAAAGTCAAACTAAATGTCTGGTAGCAACCCTAACGTCCAGCGAATTCTGCAGCCAGCGTGGGAGACGAACAGGAACTATTAGATAGGGATTTTCCTGTGCAGAAGTGTAGCTCACCTACTGATCGGAGTGGCTATCCCAACAGCAAGCCACACGGCATGGACTTTCGTAACACGACCTCCGCTGTCACCTACGGACTTTCAGAGTAATACCCAAGAGCATCGGATTTATTCCGGACCTCTTCCTCAAAAGCAGGAGCGTGACTAAACTCGCCTGAGTTTGTCAAACCACGCTCTTTGAAAGCCCTGGACTCTGCTCTCACATTAATAGTTCCGTGCTATAAATACCTCGATTTCTTGCACGCCCTGCAAACAGCAACTTTAACTTCACATTTCTCTCCCTCTCAGCGCTGACTAAACCAAAAAGGCCCTGCCTGGATGACTTTGGCCTTCATCCAGCCCAAGCACTTGGCAGAGCCCGGACCCAAGTCACCTCTAAGGGCGGCAGCACAGACAGCCACCGTACCTTGCAAGAAACACGGCTGAAGATCACGAAATCACCAATAAATTCACACAGACTTCTGAAATTCAGACTAGAACAGCTAAAATTAAAGCCTCGAGGTTGCCAGCATAAGTAACTATTCAACAGATCCAAGATGAAAAAAAAAATAAATAAATCCCTAAGATTGAAGGAAGTAATCTTAAAATCATCTAAAATTCACTAGTGACTCAGTGAGCAACACAGGCCTCAATCAAAAGTGACGGATCACTGGCAAAACCAGAAGAATAAAAATATAAAGCCTGATTGCACTCATTGCAAAGCCTTTGCAACTTCCCTTTTATGAAGTATTGCTCATCTGACAAGAAGAGCTGGCAGCTTCAGCCGTACTGTGCATGTCATACAGGAAAAAAAAAAACCACAAACACACCAAAATCCTCCTAACGGGCTTCTGTAAAGCCCCGCGGGCAAAACAAGAGGAGATGGCAACCACGCTGCTGAGATGAACATGGAAATCCACCCCAGCCGAAAAATAATCGCCTTTATTTATGTGGCTCGCTCAAATAGTGCAACTACACATCCTGCATTTTTGTCATTTTATTGCAGTTGCCCTGAAAGATTTACAGCCTCCAAGCCCCAAAAGAAATATACTGTTGCGCTCCCCAACGCTCGTTGCTTTTGTTGGTCCACTTGCTCAGCACTCGACACCCTTGAGGGCCGTTAGTTTTAAAACTAAAATCCAGCCCTGTGCAGCAGCAGATCTTCATCCTGCCTTAAGGAGTTCGGTACGTTTAGCTCTGAGCAGGGAAAAAAAACTAAGGAGGTTGTAACCTGGTGCGCTACTGAGGTACAACGGCATTTGAAAAAGAG
>VYZM01004627.1:582468-604699 GCA_013398915.1 Dromas ardeola | reverse complement strand
TTAAAAAAAAATAAAATAAAAAAAGAAATGGAGCAAAAGAAAAGGGGTGGGGGGGGGGAAGGGGGAAATAGAAAAAAAGAAAAAAAGCACCTAATTGAGGTCTGAGGACTGCGGAAGAACAATCGGGAACAGTGGCTGGACGCAAAAAAAATTAATTACGATAAAAAGGGAATTCTGCATTTCAAAAGGTCTCTTGTGCCTAAAACACACTTAGGGAAAAACCAGAAGGATTCGAGGACACGTGTGTTTTTAAATGACACTAAGTGGGACAACATCCCGAAGACAAGGCCTGGAAATTAGTGTCATCTCTGGATCGCACCCCATTTCACCCACACCATCTCTTGATTGCCCCGATGTCACCCCAAGGGCACACACCTACCCCCTCGCAGGGACGAGAGGGCAGGGGGGGAACCACCAGGGCAAGGGAGAGTTACGGAGGCTCAAGCAGCAGCAGCAGCAACAGAATGCACGGAGCGTCATCTCCCGCTGGCACCGGGTTCTCCCCGGTTGCAGAGACAGGCACAACCGGTCTCTCCTTAGAGACCAAACCCCGCGCTGGCTCCTCCTGCCCGGCCAGCCGGGGAGCCCCGAGAAGCCTCCACCCAGCATCTCAGCTCAGTTTTTCCATGAGCTGCCAGCCCGGCACAGCGAATCCACATTTTTTCACACTGGCAGAGCACACACTGTCATGCTGCTGACAATATTTTAGCCGATTTGGAAGCGCTGGCGCTATTTTATATTTGGGGGCAATACTTGAGCTGGATTCATTGAGTCCCTGGACGCCAGACATATCCCGCTGTCCCTGGACATGGGGACAGGGACATGCTTCCTTTAAATAAAAGGCATTAGGGATGTCTAACTTGCACCTTGGCCCTGGGAGAAACCCTGCTGAAGTGCGGGGAAGCTTTGCATTTGTAAAACAGGCTGTGGTTTTACATAAGTCACAGAATCACAGACTGGTTTGGGTTGCCAGGGAGCTTGGAAGACCATCTAGTCCATCCCCCTGCCATGGGCAGGGCCAGCTCCCACTAGACCAGGTTGCTCAGAGCCCCGTCCTGAGGTCGAACCCCTCCAGTGACGGGGCATCCACACCTTCTCTGGGCAACCTGTTCCAGTGTCTCACCGCTCTCATAATAAAGCATTTCTTCCTTATATCTAGTCTCAATCTTCCCTCTTTCAGTTTTAAAACTGTAACACTTCATCCTGTCACTACAGGCCCTGATAAAATGTCTCTCTCCATCACTCCTATAAGCCCCCTTTAAGTACTGAAAGGTTGCAATAATGTCTCCAAAGTCTCCATCTTTCATTAAAACCCAAAACCACCCGTTGAGCCTACAAGTTATTTTTTTCCTCTTCATTCGTATTTTCCTTCATTACAGGGTAAGAGACCCAACTTGGCTTTAAAAAAAAATAAAATAATCTGAACTGTCTTTAAATCTTAAATCCACTTCAACGTGTGTATGAAAAAAAAACAACAACTAATAGATATATAAATAATGTATGTTCCTGTGAGGCAGGAACATAATCACATGCCTCAAAGGTATTGGGTTTTTAATTAGAAAAAGTCAGGCTTAAGCTACTCTGAAAGCTGATAACCAGAGATTCAAGGATACACTATAGGCTTGTGTTCAGTTTCTTGTTGGTAAGCCTGCTAGCGGGAGGGTACGGCAGGTATGCCTGCACAGCAAGATACGGGAAATAAAAGAGGAAAAGGAAGTCAATCAATATAGTCTGCCCAGCACACTTCATAGGCAGTCACTATTCAGTACAGGTAAAATATGCCTTGCCTTACATGTAGAAGTTTTAACAGCAAAGGAAAGAGGTTGATGTTAACCGCGTAAATCTGGAGCGTCACAACAACTCAGCATGAAGAAGCATGCGTATTTCCATCTTAGCTTAAAATAGACAATTTGTTCTGGTTTTCTTGGTTAATGAAAATTAACATCCCCTTACGTTTACCGGCAAATCCGTACAGTTTTTGTACTATCTGTCATTTGAAAGATACACCAGAGATGCGAGTACCTCCTATACAAGGCATAAATGACTGAGGACGCAGACACACCTTTTTTAATTACTTTCTAAATCGACGTAGAAGCCAAGATGTTTGGGCTTATTTGGTTTACTTGAGGAAGCACTTTGTAACTCAGGATAAATTCAAACACACAAGGGCGTTATGGACCCGCTGGGTGGGAACTGAAGGATCAGGAGGTCTTTTTAATACTAGTGAACTTCCATTTTTCAGCAATACATTTCTTCGGTAATTTTGCATGACAACATGCAAAACGCACTCCAGCATGTCTGAACTGATTTTATATGAACTGACGCCCATTCTGCTTGAATTTCCAAACAGATCCTGACAGATTTCCCAAGAACGGGAATTCTCTGTATACCCTCGCATACGCTCTCTTCCTCACTTCTCCTTCCTCCTGGCGCTCGACGCTCCACTGGATCCTTCAGACACCGCTAAATAAAAAGCGAGCACATGCAGTTCTGTAACTACAGGAGCTGAGCCACCATCTCGGAAGCCAGTGATGCATTTTACTTGATCGCTTGCCAAAGCTATTTAGCATCGTTAAGCTGATAGTAGTTAGCTCTGAGTCCTCGCCCTTCCAACCGCTGCTATTGTAACTTGGGGGAGCAGGGGGAGACTCACAGCACCTAGAGAATGCTCTGAAAGTGGGTATTAGTCTATTTTTTTTTTCTTCCCCACCTCAAAAATGCAGCATCTATTTAAGTCGTACCTCCCCCGCACTCAGAAAGATAGCGAAAGGATCCGAAGCTCTGCTAAAGATCGTGCCTTCAGTACATGGTTCTTGTGTCCGCGCGTTTCCCAGCTGGGACAGGACATTGCAAGAGCAACGTGAATTCAGGGAGACACACCTAACCAGGGAGAATGTTCACGATGGAAATACGTATTACGTGTAGTAAAGTGATAAATTGAGCGTAAGAAAAAACAGGTAGCAGAAGAGAGTTAGAAGGAAAAAAAAAAAAGCTGACATCGTTATAAACCTGATAGGTTAAATGCAAGTTAATCTTAGGGACTTCTAAGCAGAAAAAAATGACCGCGCTTAGGACAGCAGCTCGGTTTCTGACGGCACAGACTCCTTATCTCTCCTTGGGGAACACACCTCACCTCTGCAAACACACACACACGGAAAAGGCACATAACACAATGCATACCTCAAAAAAAAAAACCAAAAAACCAACAAACCCAGGCCTAAATGCTAAAAAAAAATAATCAATTTTACAGAACTGCAACCTCTTACCCAGAACTATCAAGGAGCTGCGTCAAAAGGAAGAGGGAAAGGGAAAGATCACACAGCCACCTTCGAGGTATGTTACAATCGCTGACCATGCAAACAAATTCCAAGGAAGCACAGGTCACACCTAAGTGATTATTTCTGTCCTCAAGGCGTGTTGTGCCAGAGGTAGCTGAAGAGGCATGCAAGCAGGGCTTCAAGTAGGAATAAAGCAGTCCAAACCTTTACAGACAGGTTTAAACACCGAAAAAACCTGCAACAAAAACACTGGCTCCAGCTTGGCCCACCCCAATATTAATTCCTAAGCAGTATCAGCAGCCACCTTGCAACACTACCTGTCACTTACACGCGTAACTCAGCTTATGTCATTTAGATCTAAAAAAAGAAATTCCATTGTGCCTTTCCTTTACTCTCTTTTGGTAGTATCTCTTAGAATTTCAGTAATGTCTCCCCCTACCACATTTGCTAGTGGTCTTCCAGTGGGAAGAGACAAAGCAAGTCTTATTGTGTGGAAAAAAAGGCTGGGAAGTATGCCGTATTAGAAGAAAAATTAGAAAAATTTGGTTACTGAAGCCTTTTTTCTTTTTTTTTTAATTTTGTAATCTTGTTTTGCTAATGCCCAAGAAAGTCTATAAAAAAAATCTCTGGAGTAACACCCATCAGAAGCCACAAAGACAGAAGAAACTGCGCATGCATCTCACTGCATCATCCCTGTCTGCTGTGGGCATCCTGGCAGCCTCACAGCTCCGCTGGCAAAGCTAACAAAACCTCCTTGTAAACCGTAACCAAGGCAACGAACTCAAGTATACACAACTAAGTGCTTCTTAGGAAAACAATGTCCGGTTTTCATCACCAAAATGTACTTGCCAGTATCAACAGATGATTTTTCTGTGGAGGGCAGGAGGCGAGGCAGCAAGGAGGAGGATGGAAACCGCTGAAGCAGGCGCAAGGGCTTCTCACCGCACTCAAGTCAGACAAACTGGATGATGTTAGTGGGGAAACTGGAAGCCTCTCGGGCAGCCTATACATGACACGTTTATCATTCACCTCAGGGAATCCATTCCACTTCAAAACTCAAAGGCAATGCTGGCGTGAACATTTGGAAATCGAATATATTAAGGCCTCGCTATTACCAGAAAGCTTCAGAAATTGGAAATATAGGGCGGATGAAAAGTTACGTGATCTTTCTATTTTGGAAGAAACAGATTTAAGAGTAGTTCCCATAAGCCAATAAATTCCTGACCTAGTCTTAAACATCTCTGTTCCTTTGCTTAATAACGAAAACAAAAAAAAAAAAAAAAGCCAGAGAATTTTAAAAATGAGAGCAAAAAAGTTTTGGTTAGGAGCATCTCGCAGAACCTGAATATACAGATACCTGTGTAAAAAAACATATGCAAAAGAGATCCAGTAAGAGACTTTTACTTGTAAAAAACCTGCTTCTCTGCTGGCGCACCCACAACATTAGGCTTTATCATCTCCCAGGCTCTACCTCAAACTTACAAAGCTTTAAAGAATTAGAAGCTGCACTAACTATTTCCACCACGACCAGAAGTTTTGTAAACTGGAAAACCAACAGTAATTTCAAAGAGTACCCCGCAGAAGGGCCGAGGTTCTGCACCTCAGTCCTACCCCCGTTGGGGCATTAGGTGGGGAAATGCAAGAAGGACTTGAAAACTCGGGGAGCACGATGGTTACCTCATCAAACTCCAACTCAACACACACGAAAAAAGGCAACCGACATCCAACTCACAGTAAAAGCCAAGTCCAAAAATTCAGACTTACAGCTAAGCGTAATTATGGTTTAAGCCCAAATGTTTGACTGCATTTACCACCGAGAATAAACTGGTACAGCATCTTGAATGTGCAACGATCACACGATGCAATCCTACAAGACTGAAGTTTGGTGGCAGATTAAATGAGAAGTTTTTTTCATGGGAAGTTTTTCTTGCAAGGGTGTTCCAAGACTGATTTCTTGTTATGTTCTTAAAGTTTCTCAGAACACCAGAGCTTTGTTTTTCTCTTTCCGTTAATTCCCAAGCGCCAGGAGCAGGCAGTACGAAGAGGCAGACGCTCCCCTCTGACATGCCGATGGTGCTGTTGCGAGTTATCTGTGTTTAAGGGGTCAGCATTCTTGGTCTTCTTGCTTCATATTTTGAGCCAACGACCAGGAAGAGGAGGAGGGGAAGAGACCCACGACTAATGAGGAATTTACACATGAACGTTGTCCCCTTTGTAGAAACATTTGCTTATGTGTTTGCCAGGAAACCCATCTCGGAGATATAATTTAAGCATGTGACCAGAGGCTGGAAAGTCTTGTTGACACGGACCTTTTTTCCCCCCCATAAAGAAGGAGAATGTTTATTCTGCAGAAGGCTGCAGTGAACAGCATGTACAGCTCCACAATGTAAGAGACAATTAGGGAGCTGAGTCCTGCTTCATAAATTATATTGCCTGGCAGTCACAAGGGGCTGCTGCTAAAAATACAGCCTAAACAATAACCAAACTCCATCATGAGCTCGCGTGGGTTACCAAAGTAAATCCTGCCACATGGGAATCAACCTCAAAACACCTGTTAAAAGTGAGGTATCCCATAATCATTTCCGTAGATCCTAGCAGCGGTTGAGAGGCATTTATTCCCTGAGTAAATGTGGGTTGGTTTTTTTTTTTTTTAGGAAAAGTGCTCGAAGCACGTCCTTCAGTTCAAACCAACCCTCTCCATGAGAGTGCAAAGCAGCTTCAGAGGCAAGATTCCAAAGAAAATTAGCGTGACAGCTCAACAGTTCTGTAGAATCCTGTAAAAACAGAGATTTTCATAAGCACTGTAGCTCCAGAGCCTGGAGAACAGGAACATCAACTGCTTACAAATGGAAAGGGATCCTAAACTGACAGAGTCTGTATCTATAGGGCATTCCACTTGCACTGCTATTTAGCAATAAAAAACTTGTTCTTTCTTCCTTGGGTTTTTTTTGTTTGTTTGGTTGGTTTTTTTTACAGATTATGGAAACAGGACAATTCCAGTACAGGATGCTGGCTGGCAGCTCTGCAGAAGCGTGTTAGAGCTCTAAATCCCGAGCAGTTTTCTATAGGTAGCGTACTTGGCAAAGGACCAAGGCACTATCAACTAACCACGTTTACGTCACTTCTCCCATTGGCGTTTCCTCTCAAAATAGCTCTAGCCCGTAAGTGGCTGCTCCCACCAGAGAAGAATTTGGATGTCACCCTACAGCTGTTATCTCAAGGAACAAAACCACACGTTTTATACGCCCTGTGTAATACTGCGCTCATGTACTTTAGATCAAGACTGTTACTCATGTAAAATAGTTTTGAGGGAGTCAACGTTGACCTTGGAAACTGCTGGATCACTCATTCAAGTGCATGAATCAGAACTGTTGAGTTTACAGCGATACCTACCAAGGAAAAATTCAACAAAACCAGCTAACTGACAATGTTAACAAATACGAACTGGAATTTCACAAGAAAAGCATACAAAGCCTCCCAGTGTTGTCTCCTGCAATACGTATTTGCATGAAGCTGCATTCAGTGGTTTCTTCCACTTGCTTTACCCAACTTCTTCATACAATAGAGAAACTTCTCTTTTACAGTGACCACACTGATCCTTTCAGTTCTCCCTCTATTAGATATGCGGTGTTTTGCAGCGACTGTTTCCCTCATTTAAAATTTCTATAAAACTGAACCTCAAAAGGACACCAGTGGAACGCTTGTGTTCCAGAGTACTTTTTAAATACTGTATTTCTGTTTGATTGTAGAACAGCCTTTGTAATTAAAGGCGCACAGAGTTCCTGGCAGACTTTAGAGAGCTTAAAGAAATCTGGCTGAAAGAGGGCTAGTATGCAAAGAGAGGGCACCTAGGGGAGATAAGAGCTCAGAAAACTCATCCCACAGTAAGGCTATTGTATGTAAACCTCAGAGGTCTTTAAATATTTCTTTATTTAAAAAAATTTGTATGCTCGGCTTTCTGAATTTCTCTCTTTGGAGACACAAAAACCCCACATGCTTGCTATAATACAGGCAACTAGGGTTATCCAGGAGGTGCAAACGAATCGGCAACACCCAGAACCGGGTAACTTTTGCTTAAATCAAATATAAATTGAAAGATGAAAGATTAGTTACCACCTTAATGAGCATGCATTCTTGCTGGTTTGATATCTTTGTGCGACACCACAAATTAAAAAAAAAAAGTCGAATTCTATTTCAGACTGTTGGTGCTCGACTACCATTTCCTTCGAGTGATTGAGCAAAGCTGCAACCAGGGAGAGAGAGACTCTGGGTAAGGAAGCACACGTGTAAAATTAATTCAGCCATTGGTGCACATTACGGAGGAGCAAACACATTTGTCTTGACCATGCTGACGGAGAAAGTAAGCACAATAACCGAGTTTGGAGCCTGCAATAAACAGCAATATTTCATCCGGCTTTTTTACAGCCTAAACACAGGTTGGGGAGGGCTCCAGGGCTGGGCAAACGCCAACATCATTTTGAACATGGACATAAAGAGATTTATTTTTCTTTTGTTCCTGATTGATAAAAATATCTGAAACATAAATAGGAATTGAAATTCAGGGACTGCTACAAGCAATGTAGTCCGTGGGTACTGCGTTCCAGTCTCCACATAATTGCAAATTTCATCTGAATAGAAGTCGGCAAATCTTGAAGACAGCTCTGCGCTTATAGCACATTAAAATACGGATACAAACCTCAGCAACTGCTTAAAACAATGCTCAAACTACCAGCCAAGAGGGGGGGGAAAAAAAAAAAGAAAGAAAAACCCTAACACGTTTTGAAATAAAGGTTACTGATACTGTTTTAGGGATTACCCAACCCGCGACAAGAAGTTATATAAAGCTTTAAGAAAGGGCATAAATACAAGATGAAGTTCTGTTTTGTTTCTCAAATCAAGTCCACCTACTTTCTGGCTTAATCACCTTAAAAAAAAGCCCAACCAAAAACCCGCCTTTACTTGCATCACAGTAAGAACAGATGCATTTGCAGGGAATTTGTGTGTCCCCTGACACCACCGTGTCTCCACAGAACTGCAGCCTTTGCATCCAGACAAGGTTCCAGACCAATTTATTCTTTAAGGCCAAGTAAAACAAAGATTAGAAATTTCAGGTAATCCACTGAATACTCCCCCATATTATATGCTCTCGAAAGAGGCAGTAACAGATTTCAAATGTTATCAGATACCCAACAGCAAGTACTGCTTGGTCAGACACCAATAAAAGGTCCAGTTCTTGGCCATGCAAGTTATATGGCATTGAGAAATTATGCAAACTGATAGCGTGAAGCGAAGAAGATAAGGGATAAAAGGGAAAAGGTGCTGAAAATAACTGCAGACCAAGCAAAGGACACAGTGGGATGCGCAGAAAGCATGACATAGATTAAATAGGTGATGACTATAGAACAAGAGAGCACAAGAAGGAAGGGAAATAAGATACTAGGGAAAATTAAAAATCAGGAAGGGGAAGGAAAAAAAAAAAAGGCCTAATAAAAGCCTAAGAGATGAGCACCAAAGCCTAGGGGACCCAAGATTTAACAGCCATATTCCAGTTCCCGCACACAAACACCTCAACATCAGTCAAGTGAATGAAACTGAACAGCTTGCGATGCTAAGACAAATTGTATCATTATTTTGAAATGGTGTAAGATTGGAATTAGATCATGCGAACTGCTGTTATTTCAGCGTCACGCTAATGCGAGACCTTCCCATTTTGCAATAGGTCAGAACAATTTGTCTCCGAAGTTTCAGTGGGAAATTTTTTGAAGAGCTTCAGGCCAAGAACGAGCCAGTGACGTTTCACAGGTCTCTGCCATCAATTAGGAACAAGTCAGAATTCCACTGTGCTTTAGCTTCTTGCCCAGAGAACAGAGATTATATGTCCCTCTGGAGGAAAACAAATACAATGAGTCTTTTGAAATCTTCAGACACAACACATTACATATAGAGATTTTACGCCCGCAGAGCAATTGAGAAACTACAAAAAAAAATTAAATCTTTCGCACAGCTACGGCATTTGTATTTATTGGGTATACAGGAGGGCACACAGGAAGCAAAAGGAGATTTTTTTTTTGAATTTTGTTTTCAGGAGCAACTTGCATAACGGAGCAGCCAAGAGCAACAGCCCGTGAAGTGCAGCTCAGAAGCGCTGACTACGGGAGAGGAGATACGGGGGAGATCTTAATACCGTCAGTAAAGCAGGCACCTGCCAAGTCTGGTACAGTTACAATACAGACTTCTCTCTGCTGTCACAAAAAAAAGTAAATCATACTATATACTAACAGCACAGCAGTATAGTTCTTGGAAAAAAAAAAAAGTAAATTAAATTTAAAAAGTGAATTAAGTGCTTTTACAGATTTAGTCCTCTTGATATCAAAGAATGCCCTAATTCATAGAGGTATGCAGTGAAGCGAGTCTTAAGGTAAATATCTCATCCAGAGGATAGATGAGGGGAGTGCTGCTGATTAATTATTCCCTCTAAAAAGGCCGTGAATGAACTTCAAACTTGTTTAATCTGGCCTGAAACCCACAAGAGGGAGCAGCAATCAAGGAAAGCAAACATGTTTTGTGTTTCTAAAGAGACAGTACTTCCACCACACAAATCTGTATTCCCCAATGTTCAGTAGAAATGTTTAATTATCTGACTACTCGGTCATTGATGATGTGGATGAAAATTGTTAGCCCCTTTTAATCTGACCTTGGGATAACAAAGAGGGTAAGAGACCACAGTAGACTATATACTCTTCTGTATTCCTACTGAGGACATGGTTTAATTTATTTTACCCTTACCAAATGCATTTCACCCACCTACATAAAGAAGCAAAACAACAAAGGTAGCAGGGGGGTGGGGATATTTAGAGTTTGTGTTAAGTTTCCAGATCCCCCAGGCACCCAAAAAAATGCAAATCCCACCTAACTTTATTTTGCCAGTAAATTGTATTTTGTATCCTCGCTCTTCTCTTCATCAATGCTTCTGAAGAGCTCCAACAAAAACTCTGTGTTTTTTACTTTAAGTACCAGCCTTTCAAAAAGATAACAGCTTCTGCATTCAGCATCACTTCAACACAGCAGAAAAAAAAAAATGTATTGAGAGGTTTGAAAAGGTTCACAATATTGTTTCTTGCACGGTCACAAAACCAAGGCTGTTTGTAAGTGAAAGAATAGAAAGAAATGAGACAGCAGCATGCTTCGTTGACAGATGGTTTTTAAGTAGGAGCACCTCAGAGCTCAAAGCAGAAGCCAAGGACTCAACTAAATTCTTATTTAGAGGCAGAACCTCCTGCATCACTTTATCTCCTACACCCAGCCCAGTATTTCAAGATCTATTAATAATTTACTGCCTTTTCTTAGTTAAGAGCAGGAATTGTGAAGAGAGCACATTCAACTATAAATTGCGATAGAGAGGGGAGAACGCTGCAGAGTTTCAAATAAATACTTCGAGACGTGACTTCTTCTTTTCATGCTTCAAGGCGATTGCAGGAGGGCCGACGAAGCGCAGCTGAGCAGGTCATGGATGCAGGAGCCACTCCATCAGCCAGCTACCACCCCATCCGTGCTGGGGAGCCGGGCTTGGGGAATGGCTCCCTCAGGCTTTGAGCTGCCAGCGCGGTGTCCAGCCAGCCCCATGCAGTGAGGCTGTGGGGAGTCCCATCACCACCACCCCATGAACGCCACTGGCTTGGGGATGAGTAGAGCTGCCTGGCAGAAAAGGACCTGGGGCTGTTGGTCGACTGATGGCTGAATGTGAGCCAGCAGTGTGCCCAGGTGGCCAAGAAGGTCAACAGCATCCTGGCCTGTGTCAGGAACAGCGTGGCCGGCAGGACTGGGACAGTGACCGTCCCCCTGTACTGGGCACTGGTGAGGCCCCACCTCGAGGGCTGTGTCCAGTTTTGGGCCCCTCACCACAAAGAAGACACCGAGGTGCTGGAGCGAGTCCAGAGAAGGGCAACGGAGCTGGTGAGGGGTCTGGAGCACAAGCCTGGTGAGGAGCGGCTGAGGGAGCTGGGGGTGTTCAGCCTGGAGAAAAGGGGGCTGAGGGGAGACCTTCTCGCTCTCTGCAACTCCCTGAAAGGAGGGGGGAGCCAGGGGGGGTCGGTCTCTTTTCCCAAGGAACAGGCGATGGGACAAGAGGAAACAGCCTCAAGTTGCACCAAAGGAGGGTTAGACTGGATATTAGGAAAAATTTATTCACTGAAAGGGTTATTAAGCCTTGGACCAGGCTGCCCAGGGAAGTGGTTGAGGCACCATCCCTGGGGGTATTTAAAACCCAGGTAGACATCGCGCTTAGAAATGTGGTTTAGTGATGGGTTTTGGCAGAGTTGGGTTGATGGTTGGACTGAAAGGTCCCTTCCAAATCCAATCTAGGCAATTCTGTGATTCTTCTGGTGGCTCCTGCAGGATGCATTTGGACTTCTTCTCATCCCCCCTGTAGCTGTTGTTACTGCTCCCCCTTCCCAGGTTTCTCCCTCTGGGTTTATCCACAGTGACCTCAACAGGTATTTGATTCTACTCACACACTTCTCGCCTGAAAAATGGGGGAAGAGTAGGAATTTGAATTTAATTGAAACTATGCCTTGGATCATAAAAAAAAAATAGGGTTTTACATTCATCTGCAAAATCCAGCACAGTGGCTAGCAAGCCAGTATCACACACACAAAAAAGAAAAAACAACCCATTTTTACATGTTCTGGGTTTCTTTGGGAATTGACCTTGCACATATCAGTTGCTCCAATACAGACTTCAGTAAAAGCTCTGACTGCCCCTCATGCTTCCCTGACTTTTTAAAGCCGTCTGTTACGGATGTGGAATTACTCGTAGCCACAGGCATATAAAACATAACTGCTTTTAGAGGCACGTCTGCTTGCGAATACAAGATTTGCTGGTAATCATTCAAGAATGTTAATGTCAAATATTATTAATAATCACAATACAGTTTACCACAAAAGCTAGAGCAGGCTTTTAGGTTATACCAAAAAAAAGCAACACGTAAGGAAGTTATACACCAGAATAATTTCCATTTATTTTCTTAGCTCTGACAACAGTTCACGTTTCCCGGATAGTAGAGCTTCAGAAAATATTCACAATAACTTCTCCAAAGCTTTAATGATGCTTATAGCCATACCACCTTGCACAGCCGGGTGGTACAAGAGTTTAACACAACTAAAATTTGGAAAGAAGACCTCCAAGCCTTCCATGTTGCCAGAAGCAATGACGCTTTAATAGGTAGCATCAGCTCCTATTAAATCTCCAAATCTCCATGGCTCAACAGCACCAATTAACCAGGGAAGTTAACGGAGCTCCTTGAAATTTGAGATGCTGCCTGAGAGGTAAAGCGTCTCCTTGAGGTTACTGAGAATTCCTTGTGACCTTTTGCAAATGCAGATAAATCCCTTAGTTTGTCCCTGTTGAACTCCAAAATGTCCACCTGCTCTTCCCTGGCAGTTGCAGGAGGATCTTGAGCCAGGGCACTTTATCCAGTTTGAACACTCCCGTCTCTTGCGTTACAAGCAGCCTGCTGATAAAAACGTACACTTGCCAAGCCAATTAAAAAAAAAATTAAAAAAAAAATCATCAAGTAGTTGAGACTCAAGGGCATGAACAGCAAACTTATTCAGCTACTCACAGCCAACACCAGTGAAGCAAGCAGGACTACCTGACCATTTTAAATGACTCTTCAAAAAAAAAAAAAATCCAAGAATTGCTGCTGATCAAAATGTTACCTAAAAGAAATTGTACAAATAAATTTAAGCTTGAGCTCCTGAGAGCAGCTAGATGCAAACTGAATTATGGAAAGACGTATTTGTCTTTAAATCCAGCACAAACCTTTTGTTAGCAGTGCATTTTAAACACACTCTACAGAATCTGCAGATATTGCATGTGTCTTACGCAGTAAAACTTGTTAGGGGATGAAAGTGTGTAAGTATAGCATACAGCTTGGATACGTTCCATCTACATGTAACTGAGAAAGCCTACTTTCACCTCGCAAAAGCATTTAAACTACTTTAGGTCTAGCCGATGCTGAGGAACAGACTTGTGAGCTATTTATATGCAGAGATAAAGGTGCCAAAAAAGGTTTTTAAAAAAAAAACAAAAACCCTTGAGGTCGTCAAGCCTCTGTCTATTTAGGAGATGTAGAGCTCCTGCTATGCAGCCAACTCTTCATATAGCTGCCAGCAGAGAACAAGCAGAATAAAGTAAATCCCGGGAGCGATGCACTGTGCGTCTCTGAAAAAAAACACGTTTAAATAAGCAAAGAGAGAAGCTAGAAGTGCTGAGTATTTGGTCAGCAAATTTTGATGAGATGAATCCCACCCTTTAAGAGCAGGTACCTGTCCTCAGTGGCCCTAGGAATCTGTAGTAGTCCTATGGTTTTGTTCCTTAATGGAAAAAAATATGAAGCTAAATGCCGATTTAGCCCAAGCAGAAGTAGGTATCCAAACCTGAACTTTGACATTTCAAGGTAAATGCTGAAAATTCATCCATCAAGAAAAGAAGTAATTTTTCTTTAGATAGCACACGATGCATTAGTTAACAGCAGGCTTAAGATTTCCTCGAAATAAAACATGTGGAGCTGCAGGATTTTACACCGTTACACAATTAACAAAACAATCACTTCACAGTGGGAAGTAGTATCACAAAATCTCGTCACCGCTCCATTCACACAGGGGGAAGAAATGCTGTTGAATGATATCATTATGAACTATACAGGGCTTTTGAAATTCTGGGCATGTGAAGATTATCTGAAAACAACCTTGAATGGTCGGAGGACAGTCCCCAGTTACGTTAATGGCTCGACAAGAGCCACAGTCCGCAAAGTACCAAGACTGGAAAAGCCACTGGAGCACAGAACTCACAGTTTACGCAAATCCGGTATAGCGTCCATAGCAGGTCTGGAAAAGCAAGGCTAAATCTCTTCAAACGGGAGAAGCTCTGCCATAAATCCGGCTATGTAATAAGAATAAGCATGATAAACAGTGCAGGTTGGACAAAAATGCCATTATAACTATTCTGCTGCAACAAACTGCTCGGAGACGCTCACGTGCTTCAAGAGTATTTATCAGATCACCACAACGTGGCACACTACACCTGCAAAGAGACTACAGCAAATATCCTGGCAGTTACCTGGACGCAAGGAAACACTATACACAAGAACAAGTAACCAGTATCAAAGGCACACTTAGTAGCTAGAAATTAGGATGTCAAATAATATTTTTAAGTGTGTCAAATACCCCATATTATTTTGTATCTGAACGGCAGGAGAAAAATCCATCCATGGATTATTTAAGTGACAAATAAATGCACAGCAGCACCCTAAGGAAACTCTACATACAGAGATATGCCCATGGAAGCAGCTCTTTAGCTATGCAAGAAACAGCTAATTGCCCGCTTTTGAAGAATTTAGGGAATGTCTAATTGAGAAAGAGTAACAGGTCACTTTGTATTGAGCGCTGTCAGAATTTGCTTTACGGCAGGCTACACTGATACTGAACACTGGGTGAGCAGCAGCCAGGACAGCCAGATGCCACAGAGGTCCCCAGCCCAACTGTCCTCACCAGCCAGGTCTTCCACCCCAACCTAGGAATAAGGATCCCCCGCCCCAAATACTGCTTCGAGGAATGGGAGGGAAGGATGCCCCCGCTCTCCCACGTTCCCAAAGGGTCACCGAGATGCGCAGTGGTTTCAACGGGCAACATTCACAAAACACCAGCCTTTAAGAAACGCCTTGGGGCTGCGCGCCTTCCAGTTGAGGACACGGCAGCTCCTCTCCAGGGCGGCTGGCAGCCAGCCCAGCGGGACACTCCGCTCCGTGGCTGTCCCACTTCCCGGCAGAGACCGAAGCCGGAGTCACACACAGAACATCAGGCAGGGGCTGCACTTGGACACCAAGCACCGAATCCCACGAGCCCCCTGCTCCTCTCCGTACACACCGATGGTATTTTACTTTCTGCATCAGATAGAGGACCCCAATGAGCTTATCACAGAGTGCAAAGCAAACACAGGCTTTTGCAGGTAAATCACAGCCAAGCTTGACTTGGGAGATGCCACTTTTAAATACGGGTTAAGAGGAGAGGCCACCTGAACGCGCCCTGCAAAGGATGCAATGCACACACCAGGAGCATACCATGCTGATGGCTACAAGCCCACCTCTCCAGCAGCCACTTCTGAACCAGAAGTTATGTGTCATGATCTGATCTCCTCTGACAGAAGATTTTTCCCACGAAAAACACGAGCAGGCTGACTAGTTTCAAAATTTTAACTTGCCCTTAGTTTGTTCATCAGGCTCAGGTTTAACACTTTTGGAGATAAATCATCCAGATTAAGTGTAATGGAATATCATTACAGCTCTGTTGCAATATTTACTTTTTACAAATACATATCTGTTTCTGCTCTCTTATTTACAAAATATGCTTTTAACTGTTCATGTTTTGGTGGCATCCAGACACCAACTGAGATCACAACTCACCTGTCTAAATATTTACGCTATATAAGATGCTGTAGTTATGATGGACAGTGCAGACCAAGTATAACACTGACACCGTTACTAGGTCAATAGGATCCAACCGATCTGACTGATACCGTCATGCACATCAAAACAAACTGCTTAGTGGATCAGGATTAAACAGGGTGTTTGCTCTATATTAGATATTTCATGCTGTTTTGGCTTTGTTCGCCAAATGGCGTGTCGATAGCAGAGTAGGTGACAGCTTTAGTGTGCTACTACCAGAACCCATTCCTCGCTTTCATGCGGACTCACTTGGCTTAAATACTCTGGAAAAAGCAAGCCTTCTGCCGCAGTCACTGTACAGTCATATACTCCCACCTCCTTACAAAAACCGACCATACAGCTTTCATTCTAGCCATGTCTTCCACGAACAAATTAAAATATATACAAGCTCTTTATCATCTTTCCCCTCCTCGTGTAGTTTTTGTTAGTCCTGTAAACTTTATATAAGCATGCTGTTGGGAGTATTGATCATTCTCCCCATATAAGAAACTGTATCTATTTGACCTTTGAAGTTTTTCTATGCTACCGCATCAGTTGAAATAACAGCCATTCCTCACCACCACCAAGCCAGATGAAGGGTTTATTTTTCCCTTAATGATGTTCAGGATTGAGCTTTGGCCACGTTCTTACATGAATTTCCCTGCAGCAGAAAGAACTCTAAATAGGCCGATTATCATCAATCCCATGAAAACCTCCACGCCGAGGATCAACGAGGTACGCACGGGCCAGCCCACAGAGGCAGCTGCAGAACCTCAATGTTCACGCGGTGAAAGCGTGGGCATTTACAAGAGGAACTCACACGTTTCTCCTGCGCTGAATCCGTTACCTCCTGCACCATTTCGTGACTCGTGGGCAGGCACCGCCTGATCCAATCTCCGTAGGGCATTAATACACGCTGCTAGCACAGGGCAGCTGCCGCCCGTCCCGCTCCATCCTCCGGAGAAACAGCATCCTCTGGTCGTTAACGAGATGGATGGGAGAGACAAGGGACAGATGGCAGAAGCGTACTCACCATGTGCTTCTTTCTGCAGGAGATACTGCCTCACAAAGCTGTTGCACTAAGAAAAAAAAAAGCCTGACTTGGACTGCTGACGGATGCCATGGGATATTCCTGTATGACAGCAGATTACTGTTCCCTTCTCCTTTGTTCACCTTTCAAAGCCAGCAGCAGTGGCACAGCTGAACCAAGACTGCCCGTCACTCCTCGTCCATCCAGACTGCCCCGCAGGGCAGAGAAACGATTTCTCGGTATCTCCGTAAGAAAAGGAAAAAAAAATAAAATTAAAATTGGCCATTTTTCATCACATGCATGCTGGGAAGTTTCCCCATGACAACACAGCTGATTTGCGCAACTGCGTTTCTGTCGCTAACAGAAGATACAAAACGATCAGGAACAAAAGGAAAATTGGGTAAGAAAGGAAAAAAAGACAAAACACCTTAGTGCTGGAAATATGTTTCAAGTGTTGAAAAATGGAGCCTGACTTATAAAGACTACAGGCTACACAACTGCAACAACCACGTTCTCCCACTGGTGTGACAGTACCTGGCAGAGGGGGAAGAAATGAGACTTCAAAGTCCTGTTTATTATTTAAAAAAAAAATAAAAAATAAAAAAAAATCTAAGAGCTGATCTAGTTGTGATACTTACAAGGGGAAAAGAAATTTAAGTGCTGACCTATAGTTCTAAAATTAGTTTCGTTAAATATATTTACTACTAGCAAATGCCATTCTGATGACATGAAAACCAGAAGAGGACTCTAGAAAGCTGTGTGCTCCTCACAGGACACATCACCCTCCAAAACTAGATCTCTTCATGTCTAGTAGGTATTGATGCTCTTTATAAACGTAATTATTCGGGTTTTTTTAATGGGCTCTTCAATGTTGTAGCATAAGCAGTACCCAAGTCCCCAACATCACAGTCCCTCAGTGACACAAAGCACCAGCTCCGTTCTGAACCCAACAGAACTGCCTATAGCCTTGACAATAAAAACAAGCGTTCGAGTGCCCGTACAGAGGCAGAGCTCTCCTAAATGTAAGTAGAATATTATATTCCTGATCTTAAAGAATTATCAGAGTTGACAGTATGCAACCAAGTTTTTTCTAACGCAGAAGCTGTATATAAAAACAGTCTTTTCTCTTTAAATCAGCCTTTCGTTCTTCACAGTGACATTTAGACCTTTTATGCTACAGGGGCATTTCACCCTCAATTCAGCACAGTTCTTGTACCTTTTATCCTTCGAATGTGTTCACTGAAACGCTCAGACCATTGCAATGGATTCATAGTGCACTGGGCATCCTCAGTCCCAGCGCCCCAAGCAATGGTCCATCTACACCTCACTGGCCTTTCTAGGAATTTGTTTCAAACAGCAACTGAAATAGTTGCATGTAAAAAAAAAAAAAAATGTTGAGAAGTTCTAATTTTTATTATTTTAAGATATAAGCACTGATTCTCTTCTTGTCACCACCGTCACCAATAATTGCTCAGACTGGAAGTTATGAGAATCAACCTTTTAAATATGAACCTTTTTCTTTGGATTTAGATACTTCTAAATAGGTTTCCAGTCTCATGGACACAAACCTGCAAGAGTCTATTATTACCAAAAGCTTTCGGAGAACACAACATCGGGATCTGTGCAACCTTCTCATCATTAAACCTTTGGTTACTGAAAGGAAGAACCAGGGCATTGGGCTCTTGAACTTCGGCAAGCCTCGATGGGTTGAAGCCACACTGCAGAGAGGCACTCAGCCTAAACATCCCATCCGAAGGTCTCCAAGGTGAGCCTTAATTGCACAACACACAAGAAAAAAATGCAGACAACTATAGAGATGGGGCAAGCACAAGGTGGTTTTCAAGTCACTGAGATCTAGATATTCAGGAAAATGTTCCCATGGATCTCAGCATTAGGCTTTCGATTTCCAATTCACTGGTAGTCGACGGGTTTCAAAGCGCACCTGCTGCTCCAGAAGACGTTTTGTGCAAAGTGGTCTGAAGTAAAAAGTTAGGCTCTATTAACACAGAGGTATTTCCATAAAGTTGTATTTAAAAATGGGCAGTGTCTTGATTTTTCCAAATCTGTACTTAAACCAACATCAGCAACAGCCTATATCAAAATTTGAAATACCCATCAGCTGTATCATTAGTAAAGCAGAGTCTAATAATGTTTTAGTTTTGCAACAACTTGTAAATTTGCTTCAGCAAATTCAACAAGAGAGGAGCCTTGGCACATAATGCAGTGAATTTCTTACCCAGTTCTCCAGCGAAATCCTGGCTAATCCAGCCAAAACCCCTTTATTCTCATCCCGTGTTTAGCATTAGTTTTTATATTTGTGAACTGACACCGTCAGCTTGCCCACATACCTGAGCAGAGTATCTGTTTATCACAAACAGGAGGAGGACAGGCTCATGAAAACAACCAACATGCTAAAGTCAGTCTCTCACCCAAACTGTCTAAGCAGAAGATCCGTAGCTCTGGGAACAGCGGAAGAAGTTCAGTCCTAAAAAGCAAAACCTATACAGGCTAAATTCTTCATGAACACTTGATTTCACCTGAAAGAGTGCTTTTGTTCTCAACTTCAGGGCTGGAAGCGATGAAAGCATGTATGCTGCAAAAAGCTTTCCAGAAGCATAGCAATGTATTCTTGCTTCCACTAGGAGAGTAACAGCACCTGCCCAAATTTCACTGCCTTCACACAAGAGTGAGACTCAACCACGCCAGACACAAACAGCTCAACTGAACACAAGGGTCTGAATGTATTTTTCAGCTCTTCTCCCCGATTCCTTCTCCGTCATTCCCACCAAGTCCAGTGGCAGTAGAGTCAGGACTTGTGCAGACCCGTGAGAAGATACAGTCACCTCCAAGAATTAACTGGCAGCTCATCTAAACCCTTCTTCCTCAACACTGCGTGAATCTATGTACCTTTTGGGCGATGACTGCACCACGCTCCCAAGCGGAGCTGGAATGGGAAGCTCAGGTCTGGGACACCAATTTATCTTGATGACTTAATAGCTTTGTAAGTGACATATGAATTCCATCTTGAAATCCAAGAGTTGCCAATATTAAAATACCAAAGTATAAGCAAAGAGTTGAAGCTACAGTTTTGTCGATGACAAAACGGATTGTGAAAATACTGGAATTTATCAGGGCAAAAACCAGAATGACTGACTCTTTCCTAGTCCCTCATGCAACCAAGACAGAAATGTAGACAAAGTGACTTTAGGAGCAATGACACAGAAGCATTTCCATAGTACAGACAAAGGAATCTCAAACTCAGATTAGCACATCAACCATAGGGTTTTTTTCCTGGTTAAAATCTAGGAAGGATCATTGCGTATGTTGATGACTAAGACATTAAACTCATGTTTAACCTTTAGCTAAACTGAAGGAATACCTAAGGAACAGGACCAAGACAGCTTTACTATCTAAAACTTTAGCACCTTCTTAATTATGTCACTCAGGAGAAGTCGTAAAATACTCTCCCCTCCTTCCTTACGCAGGCTGTGCAGCGAGTAGGTGGTGATTAACTTTTCATTAAGAAAAGCGCTAGCGAACAGCCTACTCACAAATCTGCCTGGAAGACTGAGATTATTCTAGCGTAAGCAAGAGTACCGCAACAGGCCACAATCCTGGAATTCACACTCCATCAAGAAATCTCCATCAGTGAGCTATCCCAAGATAAACAGGCGAGTTTCTTTTCTGCGTCTCCTCCATCCTAATTGTTTTCGCAGGCACCCAACCGCACCCGCATCTTCCTTAGTACCAATACGGACCTGACAGCTAGAGATGAGGGCTTACAGATGCCACTAACGACAGTCCAAGGCATTAATTCCCTTCCATATTATCATTTAAAGTTTATTACAAGTGCTCAGGAGACTAATTTATGCATTCAGAGAGTCACAGATTAAGTTAGGCACTCTTTATGTCAATGCTGCAATCTGAAGGAGAAGCAGGTGGAATACAAAGAGCAAAAAAACAACATGAAGTTACCTAATTTGGCATACGCTTTTGGTTGAAAAAGCGTCAGCTGTTGGAAGTACAAGCTGTCAGACAAACACTTCCTCTGAAATACTACTTAGTAATGGTCATCTCAGCGCGTGTGCCAGCACTGCCTTGCTCATTTCCAGAAATCTGCCTAAAATCTGGATGCCTGGGTTCACAGAATTGTTACTAATTTGAGAGGTCCTCACTGAGTGCCTAAAATTGAGTAATACTTTTAATTTCTAATGTGGTGGTAATAGGAGAGTTATTTTTCCATGTGCTCAGATATTTATACAGCCTTATTTTTGGTATGGTAAGCTGGTTGAGGATTTATATTCAACCTATGGCAGAAGAAAAGGAAAATATGCTACATCATACATTCCCAGTAAGCCAACTATGGCTTTGGATGCCATACTTCATATATTTAGACTCAGGCAGAAATAATTTCATCTGAATAAGCTGCAGCTAAAAAATAGCACCATTTAAATCTTATTAACAAAGTCTAATCTAAAAGTTATTTGTCTTATTTCTGTTTTGATTAAAAGTGCTTTGACTTTTGTTGGAATTTATCCTAAAACGAACCCATTCTATGTTTCCTTTGCCACTGTGTCTTAGCAAGAGCTTAAAGGAGAGGACATCGAGCTTCTACACCAATATACTATCTGACTAAAACCCGAGATTCCAGAAGGAAAATCACTTTCAATAATGGAGAAATCCCAAGTGGTAAGCCACTATCATAATAACCTTTGGAAGGGGAGAAGAAAGGAAAAAAAAAAAAAAGCGAGAAAAAAACCCCATGGATTTAACTACAAAATAAGTTTCAGAGATTATGAGCTGCCTCTTTCAGAAAAATGTCATCTCCTTTGTAGGCAACTGCTGCTCCACCCTACCCCCACCCCACAATCTTTTTCCTTTTCAGGCAAAATTTCAACATTTTGGAAACTGCTTCTGCACTAAACAAAAAGGTATCCGCCTTATTTTCATATCCAACCTTCATCTGCAAATCAGGAGACCGGACAACTCATAGCATCTATACGGCACCGTAGGCACCATCAGCCCCAGCAGTCTGCTTTCTATTAGGGACTGCACTGCGTACAGATGGAGCTCGTTAAAATAAGCCGTGTGGCAAAAAGCAAACCATTCACACGAGAGCAGAGCGCTGCAGCTGTTGACCAACTCTGCCATCTCCAAATAACTCCCATAACTACGGCATGTAACACAACCCTTCCTTACTCGCTCGCCTCCCTGCAAGGGAATGACTGCAGGAAACACTCTCACCCTTCCCATCCAACGGGGGGAAAGGGTAAAGAGAGTAGATCAGGTTCAAAATGACATAAGTAACTTATCCTTCAAGACTTCAAAAATCCAAGCAGAGGTTGGAGATATTAGAGTTGACCAGTCCTGGTATGAAAATTCTTTAATGGGGGGACTCTTTGATTGTCCGTATCTATAGAAGACCATGTAACACATCCACAC
>VYZM01004627.1:563675-573777 GCA_013398915.1 Dromas ardeola | reverse complement strand
CTTAAGAGGCTGAGCCCCCCCCCCCCCCCCAAAAAAAAAAAAAATAATTAAAAAAAAAAGGACAGATTGCTGCAAGGGCATAGCTCACTGCAAACCCGTTTGATCTTTATTTTCCAATGCTAAATTTGTAGACTGCTTTGTTAGGCAACAAGTTCTGGGTTACCAGGTGCCTTTCTGCTAGCCTGAAAATTGTTAAGTTTGATGGTATATGTTTATTCCACCAGTGATACAAGAGCATTTCACCAGCACATACAGAGAAGATTTCTTTACTTGCTCTAGTTCACCAAATAATTATTTTATTCCCAGGGTAATTAGACAAGAATACACAAATATTACTGAAAACACTGTGTAACCCTCTACAAATAAAACACTGACATTCTCCACATATACCAACATTATCCCCTGCATCCACACACAAGCATACCGTTTCCCAGAGCCCCTAGATTCCTCCACAGTTCACGTAAAGGTTAGGTCACATCACTGTTTCAATGTGCTCGTTTCACATCAGGGCAGATTTAAATTTCATATTAAAGAGACAATGGAATAGCATGACCTTTGGGTGCCACAAGAAACGTCCCCAAAGCCCACTTCAATTTTCAACAGATGTCGATTCAACATATTTGTCAATGTAAATCCTCTTAGAGCTCAGCAACACATTTGGCAAAGGAATACACTCAAGACCAGCACATACACATTTCATAGGGGACAACGGATATTTTAAAGGAAACAGCTAATGGGAAATGTGCAGTTGCACAGCAAACAATAGGGTTTTAGACCATTAAAATTTAAACTGACTTCTTTTCTAAAAACGTGTAAAGTTATATCTACTAGTTTCCTCGCAACTCAACTGAAAGAGCTTCAAGTTTGCGATGAGAGAAAAACAAGAAGCGATTACACAGATGAAAAAAAAAAAAGTAGGCTGTTATCTTTTACTGTTCATAGTTAGCAAAAGTAAATACGATTTTGTGTTTCCACGTGAAGACTGTAGTACTTTGGCACCACTGTAAACAGCCATATCTGAACCATCCGAACCCAAAGCAATGTGTGTTTTAAAAGGGAAAAAATGTGAAGCTAGAAGAGTCCGACAGGAGACCAGAGCCCAGGGACTTTTCTGCATGTGAAGCACACCAAGAGCCTTTCCTTGCTCCCCTATCATCCTAGTATGTTAGCTGATAAACGTGCCATAATTAGAAGACCCAAGTGGGGATGCCTGAAATCCATCTGACCTGAGGGAACAAGTTTAAAAACCTGACCCAGCTTTTGGCATGCCAGCTACTCCCGTATTCCGCTTCTGTCTACTGGAAGAGGCTGGCAAAAGCACACAGAAGAGACAGGCTCAACTAAATTTGATATTCCAACGTGGGATTAATGAAAGGATATTTTGGGATGTAGGAACTACTCAAAAGACGACAGCAAGGGAAAAAAAATTAAATTAAATTTAAACCAGATACTAGCAAAGGGAAAGGTCACAAGATATGTAAGAGCGGAGACCAAGAGGGAAGAAACGTTACTCCTTTACGTTCTGTCTGCGCAGAGCTCTATGCTGAAGGCATCGGTGGGATCGCGAGAACAGACTGCAAAGAATCACCAGTGGGACCGCTCAGGACAGAGGCGCCAGCGCTTCACTGCAGGCAACATCCGAACACAAGTCACTGACCAATAAACACGCAAATAAACTGCTTTTGTGGAACTCGCTTTCAGTAAGCTTTCCGTTCTGGGAAAGATAAATCAATCTGACACTAATTACATCTAAAAACTGCAAGTAATGATGTTATGGTGGGAAACACCCAACTCTGAGAACCTATTTTTGAGGAGGCCAGAAGCAGTTGGAGATACCATCTTGCTTGTTTCTTTGGTAGAAGCTTGGATACAAATTGAACAATCCGCTCTCATTCACATAGACCTTCTGACAGCAAAGAGGAAAGAAAATTGTGGCTCTGAAACTTAACTGTTATTTTTGCATTTCTTCACGTGCCAATGACAACAAGCACTGCCCTACCTAATTACCAAGTATTAAAAATAGGAACACAGCAGTGGTGATGCACCTGGCAATTTTGGTTTACCAAAGGCTCTGGTTTCTTGTACAGCAAGATATAATTCAAAAAGAAAATCTACATGTTTTCTCAAAGAGCACGCAAAGCATCGGAGAACTAGAAGGCATCCAGTGTTTTTGCAAGTATAGTGTTAGGACTAAGCTGTATCACAAGAGAAACTCTCTCATCTCGCACACATGGAGGAAGGAGAAAAGGGCTGTGAAAAAGAGCTGTGACGAACCAGCAAGGAGCTGGAAGCAATGGGAAATGAAGAGGCTTCCTCACCACATCCAAGACCGGAACGCAGCTCAGATTTGGCACTATCGGATCACTGTCCCTGTCTCCAGCTCCACTCTTAAATGCCGCGGTGGTATTTAGGTGGATAAAACCACAGCCCATGCCCAGCTGCCGGCTCACAGGCTGCAGGCACGCGGAAAGGCAAAGCAAACACGACCGAACAAGTCCCCCTCTTTTCAGATCACACCCAGGATATTTTACTGAAAGTACATCACGAAGCAATCAGCTCTCCAGTTCTAGGTCAGAAATTTTTAATGAGCAATTAGCTCAGACACTCATCTTTATTGGCACTGAACGGTATCTTAAGTCCCTAAATTAACAAAAGTTATTTCAATCTATTCAGTAGAGCTTCCAAGTCAGAATCAGTCACTCAAAGTTTTGTATCAGAGTGGTGCCCTTTATGTGCAATTATACCCAATACCCAAAACATCCATCTTCCCTTAACCCAGAAATAGCTAGTTTTCTTGAAACTTCCATTTTTTTTATGTAAATAAAAAAAATTATGACAATAAATTTTTGAAGGGTTTGAAGACAACCACCCCCTCTTCGGGATTCCACACCCTAAAGGGGTACACACTACACTGGGAATTGACTTAGAAGAAAACATGACAGGTCGAGGGGAACAGAGAACTGGATTGCAGACTAGATGCTGAAGCCCAGGTCAGATCCGTCCTGGAGATGCTGCTTCATTTAACCACAGATATACTCCTTTCTGCCGAGTTTCTGGTTTAGGCATACATCCACATCCCAAAACAAGCAACCCTCAGTTTTGGAAACAGCGTTAGTCAGAGTCAGCCGGTGTCTTCTCCTCTCTCAATGCCCTAAACTCAGCTGCTTCGGTCATAAAACTGCTCCTAGCTCTACTCACCAGGAAATAACTTCCCAAGCCTTGCCCTTCCCACTGCCCTCCACACTTCATACTGCTTAGTTAAGTTTGTTTAACGGGAAAATTAGAAACCCATCCAAATATGCATAGGAAATGTCTTTGGCGCTGAGGTCTAACCAGCAAGTACCCTAGGTAAGGACAGCTGACAAACAAATACAGCAGTCACTTACAGCACATTCCTGCCAACATGAAAGTATTACTTCTGTGCGCTTTCCCACCCTCTGAATACATGACTTCTGTACCCTCTGTCGCCTCAAAAAAAAAAAAAAAAATCAGTAGTTTTTAAACAGCCTGACCAGAACTTCCACATGTTCGTAACAGAAAACTACATCACATGGTCACTCACCTACCAGAAGTAATTTACACACTGCAAGCACTGCATGGCAACTAGTTCAGTTCCTGTTAGGCAATTAAAACCTTCATATTACTAACAGTAAAGTAGTGCCTTATTCTAGTATTTATTATGCCACACCAAGCTGTAGTTTCAACAATTAAAGCTTCTACAACCAGGCCTTTAAGAGTTACCTTACATTTCTTGCTACCTACCAGCAACACTGGTGGTTCTCCATCCTCAAAATACCAAGAAAACCTGCAAATGAGCCCTAGAACATCAGACTACTCAGTTTAAGAGATTACTATCTCCAGTTGCTAGTCTCATTCTTCTGTAATGGTTACACCACTGACAGGGCAGGGGATGAAGAAGCATACAGCAGCTCTTCACCGGGGGCAATTTACCTTACACCATCTTACTTTTAAAAGTTTAAAACAGAATTACAGGCAAAGATGCTAGGCTGGAATCCAGCAATCACAGTAACCTGAAACCACAGTGATCTGCACCAGAACAACTCATCTTAGCTATCCGTGGTACAAAAAGCGCGTTCACCAGGAATTGGCCAACCCTTAACTTGCAAGACTGAAGACCAAGCTCACCCATACGGATGCTTTTTAAAGATATTTTTGCCTGATGCAATATTCTCATTTCAGTGTACATACCGGTTATTTTTCTGGCTTTAGCTGGGAAAGTTCTACAGCCTACTTCTTGTTCCCTAACTGAAATAAGGTGAATGAGAAAAGGAGTGTGCCTTGGGAGTAGATGGTTACAGATGTCTTCCCACAAGAAGCCACATCTTTACTGTGTGACAAAAGCCCAAACATCAGTTATTTTTCTACGATGAGCAAGGCCAGGTATTCATCTCTGGTAGACTGAGCAAGAGCACTGGATAACACCAGGAGCAGAGAGCTCCAAGATGAGATGCCCATACAACTATGTCCACTTTCCCTTCTCACAAGCATCTCCTGTATCTAAAAAAACCCCAAACCCTCTCAAAGCCACCTTACAACTATCTGAAGGAAATTTCAGCTCACTGCAGTTCCACCCCCCCATTCCAATGGGCAGCTTCTCCCCCAAAAAGTATTTCAACACAAGCAAGACAACAGCTGATATTTCAGGGCTGCTATTTTAAGGTTTGTCTATGAGTCCTTATGTCCAGCTAGACAGATTCACTGCCCCGGCAACCTGCTGACTTGACAGAGGGACAAATACCTTGTTTCACAAGCCCAAAATGCTATGTGGGTTACACTCCTTGCAACCAAAGAATGAAAAAAAAAAAACAAAACAAAAAAGCCAACACCCAAACAGCATTGAAAGCCTTGCAAGTACACTTAAGCTCCAACTTTATTCAGCAGCAAGCCTGGAAAAACATCCTTCTAGATGAGGTAATGATTAGTATTACATCCTGCAGACAAGCTCAGCATCTGGGCTTGCAAAGAAAAAGGCTGGGCTTCCCATGTTGTTAATCCTAACAGCAGTCTCTCGCTTGACTGAAATAGGAATCACAGTGCCTAAACAGCTGTTTCCTCGGACAGCTGAAGAGGACCCAGGCCAGGCACAGACACAAAAAAACCAGACAACTAATTATTTAAAGTTGTAATAGGCACACTGAGGCAGACTGTGCATTAGGATACGGGCTACAAAATGAGATGGGTCTTAAGATTTTTGTTTCGCTTCTTAAATCATCCAAAGCTGCTCCTTCACACATTTCCTTTGGGAAGGATTATTAAGTGAAGCCAATGCCATTTGTTGGATATACAGACGTAAGACATTAGGAAAAAGGAGCATTTGATGAAGAAGAGCACATTTGCTACATAAAACCATCTCAATTTTGGAAAAATTCCCCACACCCTACTGGCAAGCATTGCCTATAAAAGTCCTCCTTCCTTCGTATATTTAGGTCAACCAGGCTGAGTCAAGCCCTCCACAAGCATCCCTTGCTTTCTTGTCTTTCTATTCCAGAAGAGAGACCCCTACAGCCAGGCATGCTTTTTCGGATCATTTGTTCTCTTGGGCTGATACATTAACACTCATAAAGGCAGAAAGTCATGAAATTAAAAAAAAAAAAAAACCTAAATCAAGTACAAGCAACTGGTGCAACATAAAACAGACTGTTTCTAAGGGCGTCTCTTGGAACATTTATCTGGCTTACAAAAGTCGCCATGCATCTCTTAAATGCCAAATACTGCTCAAAAAAAGTTCTACCGCTATATTAATGCGACACACAGATCTTACACGGGCATTACCTAGTATATCCCTAGGGAAAAATCTGCTTTAAATGCTCTGGTTCGCACAACAGTTCAATAAAGTTTGCGTGGCTCGTGTTCCCGTAGATAAATATCCATTCTGCTTGGGTTAGCTTCAACTTCTACCAAATTGTTTCTCCCTCTGTTTATGCAGGCCACCCAAATTGTTGTATAAACCAGAGAACTCTCACCTCAAATTACCCCCTCAATTTAAAAGGTGGGCCATCAGATTCCGCGCACGATGACCATGGCATCTCTTCACTAGTCCCGACACTCCAATTCGGGCTTTTGAAGTTACTTAATATCTTATTGTAACCGGTAAATGTGGCTGGCTTCACCTGCCTTTTGAGCTATTTCTAATCAGCTATGCATCTGCGCCTTCACAGGAGTGTAACATCCCAATTTTTGAATCACTAAGTCAATGCCCAAACTAAAAACTTCGGTGAAACAATCATATTTACGGTCCATAAACCAATCATGCCAGTTATTTAAAAAACAGTAATTATGTATGCATAAGTATGCAGTGACAGTTCTTGAAGCCTTAAAAGTGACATACAGAGCACAGAGTGAATAAGCAACCCTCATACCACTACTGCCTTTAATAGTAAAAATAAAGTTATGTTGCTTGAATTACTAACTTCAAATTAGCTACCAGCTAAAGAGTTCTACTCTGTAAATTGCTGGATGAAAGAGGGAAGATTTCTAGCAGTGATGACGCAAGGCTGGATTGTTTTTCTGAGCACTACAACACACATCTGTTTGCAAAACATTAGCAAAACAAGGTGTAAGTGACTTTCCTAATAAAACCAAGAAGTTTACCTTGACCTTGCTCTTCCCCATTCAAGAAAATAAAACCCAGTTAAGTAATATCATCTGCCTATAAGAGCAATATCTCATTTACACGGGTGACAGTTCCTCATTGGATTTGCAAAATTCTTTCTGCTTGTGTAACATTTGACTATTACTGTAGCTAGCAAAGAGCAGAGTGGAAGTTAAGGGAAAAAAAAAAAAAATTCTCGTGGAAACAACGTCTCAAGTTATCACATCAAACCCACCTAATCCAAGAAGAAAGGCAGTCCCTGTAAGGTTTAGCATCCCGGGACTCTGCCATCATAGCCCGAAGCAGGGGTACACCAGCCCAAGAGCACAGACCGAAGGCTGCAGATCACTGCAGTACACGATGACTGCCGGACGCGCTGGCACAGACCTCGAGGAGGAGTATCAGACTGCTAGATTTTGCAAACACTGCTGGCATGTATTCACAGAGAGGAATGAAATAGCCCAAAAGTTTCCATTGACCTAAACACAGAATAATCTACTGGCGTCAACGCCAGTCTGAAAGCGGAGAAGCCCATCATCGATCAGCTTCGCTCTCGTCTGTAAGAGCTGACACCCGGAAAAAATAGCCTCAGCAATACAAGCTAGGTGTGCGTACAGCAAATCCTGAGGGGCAGCCATCTGCTTCCGTTAGAAACTCAGAACGCCATGTTCTTATTTTAACTATATTTACATATTTGCCATCCATTTAATTACCAAATAAGTCAGAAACTCAACAGCCAGATTTAGCGGTACGGTACTACTCTTTCCCAATGGGCAAACTGATTTACAGTAACCGCACCTTCTACCTCCGCTCTAAACAGACAAGGTGATAAACTACTTGCAGCCTTGCAGCCCATCTAGTTCAGAAACTGCCTCAAACGTTAAAACTTACTACTACTGCCTAACACTATTAATACTGCTACTAAAACCCTGTCACTACAATACGCTTCACTTTTACAATTTCCTTCCGCTTGCCTGGTTGCTTCCTCTTAAGACAGTTCTCGCATCCCGCGGGGGCGAGGATCGCTTTCTTCACTGCACAAGGCTCCCTTTCGATCTACACCAGACTGCACACACACAGCAAGAAATCCTGGTTGCAAATTCAAAAAAAAAAAAAAAAAAAAAAAAAAAAAGTTCTGCTTCAAACAGCAGGAGTTTAAGAGTCTTTACAAGTCTTAATGTGCCCTTATAGTAAGAACTGTTGGGTTTTCAAGATCATCTGACAATTACAAAATACAACAACTGGAAAGTGTCAAAGCAGCACATTCCTTTCAGAGGAAAGCCAAAAGGAGAGATGATGCACACATTTCAGCTTACTCCCAGAGACCCCAGGGTAAAAGCACCTCTATGAATAAATCTGGTTTGGATGCTCTCTTAGGCTCCCATCTGAACACGGCAAAATGAGATTCTAGAATCTGCTAATAACTTGCAAGCACCTGTGGCTTCTGGATAACAAAGGAAGACCAAAGGAAAGAGAAGAGTGAAAACCCGTGCACAAACGCAACACGTCTGTGTCTCAGCTTTGCCGACACACCTGTGAGGAAGGCTGAATGAGCCTTGTACCCTTCTCAACATGAAGACTCTCAGCGTCTTTATTAGGAGGAGACAAAAGGCTTACTTTATATTTTTAAGAGCTGTTAAGGTCATACAGAAGGATTCATCTTTCAGTGGTGCCCAGTGACAGGACAAGAGGTAACGGGCACAAACTTGAGTATAGGAAGTTCCATCTCAACATGAGGAGGAACTTCTTCCCTTTGAGGGTGGCAGAGCCCTGGCACAGGCTGCCCAGAGAGGTGGTGGAGGCTCCGTCTCTGGAGACATTCCAAACCCCCCTGGACGCGTTCCTGTGCCACCTGCTCTGGGTGACCCTGCTCTGGCAGGGGGGTTGGACTGGGTGATCTCCAGAGGTCCCTTCCAACCCTATGATTCTATCTGGGATCCCTTGTGTGGGGAACAGGCAGTTAAACAACAAAACTATTACAAGTTTGTAAAACCCAAGACGGAATAATGCAAAGAGTTGAAATAATATGGGAAAATGCTGAACCTTGAACTTGGCAGTTCACAGTTTTATCACTCAAGGGAAAAGATAAAAGACATGCTTGTGTTGGGCTTTTTGACCAAACGGAGCTGTCCTTTAAACAATCCCCAGAAGAAAGAAAGAAAAAAAGAAAACACAACACAAAACAACACAGTATTTAAGGCCTCAAACCACTTCACAATACAGTGAAAAGCAGTACCTAAGCCAAAGGAAAGCAAAAGCAGGAGAGAAACATGCAACATCAAAGGACAACCTAGGCCCTCTGTTACAGATTGATGTTTTCCTTGATCAAATGACAGCACAGCCAGGGCACACTTGTGGAATTTAAACCCTCATCCCAAAGCAATTCCTAGGATGTTATCACAACTCAAACTCTAATAGACAGCACAATCACCCTTACTTGCTATCTTACGTCCAGGACATGAGACATTCTTATCCTCCTACCTCAAACTCCATCGCTAGGAACTTTCCCATCTTCTCATCACACCGCCACAAAAATCTGACTTCTGGAAACACACTGTCTAAATCACTCACACAGAAACTAGGCTGCTGCCTGTATTCCAAAGATGCTACAAACCACTACAAAATGGTACACAAGACTAGTAAAGACTTCCCATGTCAGGGCTAGTGATAATATCTGAGGTTCATGATGTTACAGCTAACTCAATCCAACTGCCAGCTGCCACCAAAAATAAACTGCACGTTAGCATTTATCTGATCCTGCTGCAACCGTGACTGAGGAACGGAAACCAAGAGAGCCTTAAATCTCTTCTAGAACCATTTATCTTGCAACCCATCACAGGGTCAGACCAACGGGAGGTGGGGAGGAGTTGCGCATAACCCAGGCGAGGGGAAGAGGACGGCCACCTTCAGCAGCAGCCAGCATGGGACCAGCTGAGACACGGTGAAGGACAACCCCGCGGCCGCTTATCTCCATCCCAGGCTGGGGCTGCCCATCTCCACCACTGGAAGGCCATGGGAGGAAAGATGCAGAACAACCTGTGTCAGGTGTAGGAAGCATTAAAAAAGGCCAAATTCATGTCACCCTATCCACCACTGAACCAACGCGACTGTAGATGACCGGCAAGAAAAAGGAGGTCAAAAGAAAACATCCGTCAGCTGGTTTTAGCGGTTTAAAAGTCAGATCAAGCACAATGCAGCGCCTAGTGAGCAGCAAGCCTAACTCATCACATAAAATATAAGTGTGTTTCCAAGTTAGATGGTCCATTTATACATCTAGCATCATCCTGCAGTCTTCTGCTTTACATTTTTTCATTTATATGCATCCATTAGGGAAAAAAAACAAAACACAAAGCCAAAACGAGTTGCCTCTCAGTCGGTAGCACCAACCTCGGCACAGCAGACAATTAGTTTCCCCTGGCTGAGGCGCTGGAGGAGGGATGGAAGGGAGGGATGGAAGGGAGGGATGGAAGGGAGGGATGGAAGGGAGGG
>VYZM01004627.1:535519-562899 GCA_013398915.1 Dromas ardeola | reverse complement strand
CGCGCATGCGCCGCCGCCCCCCGCCCTGAGGGGACGGGCCGGGCGCCGCCTCACGCCCCTCAGCGGCCCCCCGCCGGGGGGAGGCTTCGCCCGCCCCCCTGCCTGCGGTAAAGCTCCCTCAGCCGGGGGCAGCCCCGCTGGGGAACCCCCCCACACTTCCCCGCCGCACCCGCGCCCCTGGCCGGGCACAGCTCCGGGTTCCCCGGCACACACACACCCCCCCCACGGTGACCTGCCCTCCCGAGGCCTCTTGTCCGCAAAGCTGAAGAAAATTTCCCTGAAATCGGGGAAACGGGCGTCAAAACCTCACCGGCTGTAAACCGGGGGGGGGGGGTGGTTCTCTTGACACAAATAAGGGGGGGAGTGGGGCCAGGGACCCATCTCATCCTGCCCCGAACCTTCACCCGGCCGCGCAGCCCCACAGGATCCCTTCAACCGTGAATTTTCCTATTAGGTGTAAGTGGACGTGATTAATTCTAGTGTCAAACGCATCAGCCCTTAATTAATTCGCATTGACAAGGAGCACGTATTCTCTGGGATTCCTGTCACAGCCCTTGTACCTCAATTTTCACAGTAATTCCTTAAATACGAATTAAAAGTCTCTCAAGCTCAGGACACCAGACGCATTCTGTCACACAGGCGTGTGACAGAAAAAAGGCCTGCAAAACCCACCCACCTCCTTACAGACAAAGACCAGCAAGCGGCATTTAATCTTTACGACTTAGTTTTACTATCGATTTCAACTTGATGAAGGTAAAAGGCAACACCTGCCTGCTCTGGTCAGCCCAGTGTTTATCTGGCAATTTTCACATACAACAACCAAGATTTGGGTCATCCTCAAATTCAAAACCGTGTCAAGCGGTTTAATATATCATCTCTTCTTCCCATGACGGCATGTATCAGGGCATAAAGCAAGTGGTGGCTGTGTTAGGAAAAGGAAAAAAAACCCAGTTTTAGCAGAATCCCTTTCCCCAAGAGGGTATCGATGCCCTCCATCAATCCCAGGCTGGTACTTGCTCTTGAGAAACTATTTAATTCTCATTTGTTGCTTTTTATACGAGTGACATCAAGGTGCCTATTTATAGCTGGTGCCTGCGCGGAAGCGAGGGGGTCCGTGTGATCGCCCTCCGCTCCTCCGCAGCCACGGCACCGCACGTGGAAACGCCATGGTCCCGACTTGGCAAGAGATTGCGCAGACCTCTGAGATGCTTTAGAGTAGATGAGTAATTTGAGAGGTCCTAACAAATTCCTCCTGATCCGCCACCCCAGTGGGTATGTCCCTGTCCTGATTTGAGCAACACAGGAATAATTTCTCTTCTAACACCTGGGAGAACTGCACTTTCAGAAGACTCTAGTGTCTGAACTTGTGAAAATATTTACTTTATAGCCAGCTAGGCTATGTGGGTTTCAAGGTCTCAGTGCTTTTGAGCTCGCCAGGCGCAAGGATGAGGAGGCCAACAGGGTTATTTCATACCATAAACATCACATTCAATATAAATTAGAAAGTTTTCCCAGGAGTTCTCTCTCTCCCTTGATGGCAGAGGTCCAGAGAACTCCCAGCCCCGGTGCCGGAGCACTGAGCCCTTCCCTTCCTCCCGAAGCCACAGCGCTCGCAGTGTCCCACATTGGCTGTCCCCTGCTGGGAGTGCACGGCTTCCAGCTGAGAGAACAGGCTAAGTATAATCCTGTATGTTTTATATTGGTATCGGGATCAATATTGGTTCTTTAGTATTATTTAGTCTTATTCTGTTTAATCTGTTTATATTTCAACCCTCGTGTTTCCTTGTTTTTTCCCGATTCCCCTTCCCGGGTTGGGAGGGGATCATTGGGTGATAGAATAATTGTCTAAACGACAATAAATTGTTGTGGGTTCCTCAAACCATAACGGTCCCCTCCTCTCAGCCCTGGGCTCTGCAGCCTGAACAGGAATCCCTCCATTGTTGAGAGTTTTCTCCTATTTAGCATTGCTTTCAAGAGGAAACCCGAAGCCTACGCTCTCCTTCACCCTGCCATCGCTCCAGCTGTGCTTCAACGTCTACGATGTTCTCAGAGCAACCAAACGCTATCACTTTCTTTTTTTTTTTTAGACAGTTGTTTGGGGAACGATGGCTCTTCTGATGACTGGGTACTGGATTGATACTACTTCTTACCTCTGGGACTATTTATCTTTAGAAGAAACAAATGATTATTTTGTCAGCAGAAGCAGAGAGATGAGTTCCCCACCTTACTTGGGCATTGAAAACAAGCGTGACACATCCTGAGATTTGGCGTCAAGCTTACTCTGACCCCACACAAGTGGGGAAAAAAAGCACCTGCTCTGCAAGGCAGCGCAGGGGCCTTGAAAGTGAGCTCTGACCCTGCTACGGAGACAAAGCCGTGCTGTGTCTGGCTTTCCTAGATATTCCACAGGCTTCCCTTCTCCAGCTGCCTCAGCTCCAGCCTCACCTCCCCAAGACCTGGCTTAGCACTATCACCCTTTCATGCTCCGCATAACTTGTTCCCTGAACCCTTCCCCTTGCGTTTGCCCTGCCCTTTGATGAATTCTGGCCAAAGATGTAGGGCAGCGCCTTATTTTTAGGTCCGTGTTACCCAGGGATTTCAGCCACCTGTGCAGCTGCATCACGGTATCCATGCAAGGAATTTCCAGTTCAGTGGTGCAGTAAGATCTGCATTAGTGCTCTTTGCCTTCCTGGCTGAAAGCCTTGCAGAGGCTTGGCCTTGCAGGCAAACCGAGGCTTGTGCTAGGCAGGTTTACGTCCGAAAACCTACTATTGAGAGGGCTTTGACAAAAGAATGAAAGAAATAATATTTAAAAAAAAAAGAAACGAGAAATTGGAAGAGAATTCCCTGGGTGACTGCAGTTAGATTTCAAATCACACGTTGAACATGCGCTGCAGTGTAAGAAATCCTTCTTTTTTCGTGCCTTCCGGACACTTATAGTAATTTTTTTTTCCCTTTTAATATAGTCAAAATAAGCTATCTTGTTATAAAAATACCATACATACAGAATTTGTCCAAACAAACATGAAATAATGATACAAACACATTAGTTTTGGCTACGCAATGAAGTGCAGGGAGTGCAGCTGAAAATGAAATACTGAAACGCACATTTCTTATTTTAACAAGCAACATGAAGTCGAGGCGCGTTTTGTCTGAGAGTCATAACTGTGATTAATGATACTCGGACGAGACTGAGTTTTCCGTGCCAGTTTCAAAGGGCTCTATTTTAAGAGCACAGTACGTACCTCATTCTCCAATATCCTGTGTGCAAGGAGGCCGTTTCATGCCGAGTGCACCCCAAAGATAAAATTTTCCCTCTGTGCTGCTCTTAAACGGAACCGTCTTGTAAAACTTCACTCTTGAGAATCAGAACAAGCAATCAACTGCTGCTGGTGTACTTCAACGGGCTGCTTTTACATAATAAAATGGATGTTTTTATATTCTGTGCAGCAAAATATGATTACATCTTTATCAGCAGCAAGCCCTGGGGTAGGGGAATCCAGTGACTTGCTGAGGGTGTTAAAAGAACCCACAAGGGCATCTCTCTGCTCCACCCTAAGATCACGGCATCTGCCAAAGCAGAAATGACATCTGACAGCTTTGGCAAGGTGTCCGTTAGTCCAAGGAGAGCGGAACGCTTAAATACCTTGGAAAACCTACACTTCGGAGGCCAATATTTCATATTGTCAAGGTAGGTGAAACGAGCAGAGCTCCATTAGCATTGTAACGTTTTGCAAACATAACAGCAGTGCTATCCAGCAGGGTCTGTGGATTTATTAATGGAAAAGAGTTACATCACGGACAAGTATGTGCTGGAACTGAAATACTGCCGAAAAAACCACTGGTGCAACTAAAGGGCTTGTACTTTATTAGACTTCCTAAGGAGCCCAAGGGGATCCTCTTCAGCAAATCAGACCTCCTGCGAAAAGCTTTCAGATGTTGTTGCCACATTATGGGCAGCGTCAAGACAGGGCTCAGGAGACTGGTAGCGTCCACGCAGATTTTGTCCGGATGAGACTGATTACTGTTGCTTCATCTCTTCAAGTCAGTGGAGTCGCTGTTGGCATCAGCGGAGCTCTGGCACGCTGGGACCCTTGCTTAGATTCCTCGCTTAGCTTCCTCGTGTCTAGCCTGGGGCTTGTAATCACACAGCGACTCATCACAGCAAAACTGATAACTGCCTTCCCAGGTGGCCCAGAAAAGGGATCGGTGAGCTTGGATTGACCAAGGAGAATACAGTCCATAAAGTGGTGGGCTTTCAAGCCAAGATTTAGGAGGATTGGAAAAAAAAAAAATCCCACACCACCAACAGATGATTATTTTGTTCCCTTTTTACCAACAGCAACTTACTTGCTATACCAAAGATGTGTTTTTTTTCTGAAGAGGGCTTATTTGTTGTCTGCATCTTGCAAAAACCCCTTGATGACTTATTGGCCTCCTCTGGCCACCTTGGTATATCAGGAGAGATAGTTTTTCATCTGTAAATTTTTCACAGGTCGCCGAAGATGCCACTTTGGGGATCTCAAGGTCTCAGAACTGGATCCCTTTCAAGGTTGAGGAAGACTCTTGCTTTGGAGGGAGTTTTTCAAAGGTTAAGCTTGAGGTTGATTTCATTTAATATTTTCATTAGCACCCTGACACAAGTAGGACAGCACTAATGAAATACGCTGATGACACAGTGCTATGAAGCATTACCAATAAAGGAGGATAAAGTCATACAAGAACGGGAAGAGGTTAAGGACTTGAGAAACAACTGGAATGAAACCAAGCAGACAGCAAATATCACGTCAAAGACTAAATTCATGATCCCATCCGCTGTAAACGAGGGAAGAGGAGGAAGTTCTGGGGTCATAAACTGGCCACGGGTTGGTTGTGTGCCACCATCCCAACACAAACACCAAAGAATTACATTTAACGTTAGACCACTTCAGGTAAGGGTCTACCAATGCAAATATTTATACCATTGCACAACCATCCACGAGACCTTACCTAAAATGGTGCCTGCAAGTCTGCTTTTCCCTGTTAAGAACTCAAACTTGCATAGCTGTAGAGAGAAAAGCTCCTAGGGTAAGCAGCAGGAGGACCTTTCCTGAGATGAGAAGGGGCCGGCTTGGCTAGCTAAAGGCGTCTCTTGTCTTTAAATTACTTTGGAGAAGAAGGGCGGGGATGATGCTATGTAAGGCTTAGAGCCAAGTTAGAACAAAAGCATACAGCTAAACAGGCCATATATAATTGTAGTCTGGAAATCAGAGGTTTCTTGCCAAAGTTCTGGACGTGCATCCAAAAGCAATTTTTGGGTAACCGGGGTGAAGTCTGTGGTAAGCACTATGCTGAGAGTCTGTCTGCCTGAACAAGCACCAACCCAAACACCACGGGCTCTCTGCCCTGCCACTAAATCTGGGACATGAATATCCATCACAGCTGACACTGCAGTAGCCCCAAAGAGGTTGTCCTGGTTCCACTGATGCTCTTGTTTGGAGGACATAAGCCAGCTCTCACCCAGACTGACACTGCAATCGTGCAAGCTCTCCACTACCAGATCAAGCAGGGAACTTACCTGCAATTTGCAAACCGTCACTGAACTCACTGAAAACTGCCCATCTTGGGCTACAAATGGGAACTCTCAGCGCTGCCTCTGTGGACCTAATCTCATGAGCAGCAGACATGCCACTGCTCAGAGCATTTCAGTGCGAAGTAAAGTGAAGCCAGTTTCACCAGCAGCTCTAGTTGCAGGGAGCCAAACCTATCCTAGGCTGCCATATAGCAATGGATTGCTGCTCCTGGCTCACAAAGACAGCCTGTTATGGTCTGCTGTTTGCTATCTTCGCTTCTACCTGCTGTTCCTATACCTGCACCGCAGCGAGCTGCAAAATCTGGCTCTTTCTCCTCCGTTGAGTTCCCCTCTTGCCATGTAAGAAAAGCTAAGCTTTAGGAGAGCCCCGAGCTATTTTCAGAAGAAAATACAACATACATCTATTCCACCTAGCCTAAAAACACTCCTCGTTTCCTACCTCAAGTCCTATGGGGATAAAACCCATTCCAGGCTGCGGGACGTTTGGGTATTACAGTGACAAGACCTGCATATCCTCCGTCTTTTCTTTCCAGAGCCTAGGCGGAAGGCAGGCAAGAGATAAATATACATATTTAATTTGGGAATGCAGCCTCTACATCTGTCCAAAAAAAGAGTTTGAACTCGTCAGTCCTTCAGCCAGACAAAATCAGGATGGCTTCGGCAAAAACAATGCATTACATCAGCTGAAGCAGCCGAGGAACTGGCTCTGCATCTCTTTGGGATTAGTATATCAAAGCGTTCCTCCTGCCATTGTGGCCGCGTCCTCGCCCTGCTGACAGCACGTAGACAAGAGAGCGAGGAATCGCATGGCCTCGCTACAAGGGCTCGACGCTGATTTGATTTTTCCTCGGGGTTTGTCTGCTCCATGCTGTGTGGCCTCATCCACTCCCATCCCAAATGTTGCAGAGTTAAGCTGAGCCACATTTTCCAATCAAGCGTTCCAGGCTTTCCTGAACTCCAGTTGTTTGGGACTGCAGTGAAAAATAGCCACAACACATGGTCTAAAAACAACCAATTGTTTGTAGCAGACCCAGTGCTTGCACTAATTAGTCATACTGTTCCGTAAAATGGCATATGAACATCATTTTGGAAAAGCTTATGTGAAACCACATCACAGTTTAACTCCCTGAGCTGGAGCGGAAGAGGGGGAAGGAGGTGCTGTTTGTTGTCCCTATGGAAATCCATCCAGATTCATCCAAAGCCCAAACCAGAGGCAAAACATCCCTTTTCTCAAGCACAGCAGAACTTAACTGTGCTCTGCTCCTAACCATCTTTCATGCTTGTCAGGGAAGGGGTGTTTTCCACTCACCTATTTTATAGTGAAATGAAAAATTGACGCATCTGTTCTCAGGGAATGGTTCCAACCGCTCAACATCAGACAGAAGAGCACCTGTGTCTGCTGCTACCCCATCTCCTGTCACCTCGTCGGTCACCCAACTACACAAAAGAGCAGCAAACCAGCGATGTCAGCTGATAATTGCTGGCTTACCTAAAATAAGCCATGCTGGTGCTAAAGGATTTCAGACTCCAGCTGTGATAATCACTAGTAGGGCAGGAAGGCAGGTCATTATAGTTTCCTGAAATAAAGAAGTTTGCCTAAACTGGGAAGTGAAAGAAGATACTGCTAACAAAACATTAGGGGAAACGGAGACAAAACACTTCAGATGTTACAGCGTGTTAGAGTTGGTGCATCTGATTTTAAATCATAACACGTTTTTTTCTGGCATCCCTAGCATTCCTGTTTTTCCGTGACTGCTGAATGGCATGTGGAACTGAGTCATCGGGCCAGCACGCCTTCCCTGCCCGCTGCCTTGCCGTGCACCCCTGAGCCAATACATCCGTCGGTTGCTGCACCCCGTCCCAGCCCCGCAGCGGTTACCGTGCTTTTCCACGGAATTAATTATTATGGCACTAAAACCCTTCTGATCCTTCCCTGTAGGAATGTGAAGGAATTAGTTCCTCTGTTCTCCATCAACAAAGAGCCAGAACAGTCAGGCAAGTGTTGTCAAATTCTCCAGTGTTTATTTTCCCTTCCGATTGTAGGAACAATTAAAAGAAGATTTTTTTTTTTTCCCCAAGCACAATGAGTTGCCGCAGAACCCTTTCGTTTCAGCTGCATTAAAAATAAATAAATAAATAAAGCATTGAATGCCCCAGACTGGACAGAAAGCAAAATGTGTGCTTGCATCTAGAAACCACCAACTTCCATAGCTGGCTGAACGGCTTGTCAAGGACCAGGCTGGAGATATATGCCAGAGGCAGGGCCAGAATGGCCTCAGCCACAAGTCTCTGCTTTTCCTTTCTTTTGCCTTCTGCCTTTCCTTTCTTTTGCCTTCTGCCTTTCCTTTCTTTTGCCTTCTGCCTTTCCTGGCTGTCCGTTTCCCTAAGGATGGCTACTCGATATATAGCTACTTACTGCAGGGTTGCCAGCCTTAAGCCATGTAGGGCTGGGCACTGTTAGAAGGAGGCATCTCCCCAGGGATTGATCGACACCGCCCTTGTTGCCCAACCTAAATTTCTCCAGAAGTTTTCATCCTCCCTGACCTTGTAGCTGCGGTGGCAGAGGCGAAAGGCAGGAAAGACACTTCCCTGCGGTGGCCTCTTTTGGGGCAGTTACTAGTTTAAGTTTCTGAAACATCTTGAGCGCACTCGTGGCTCGATTCAACTAATTAGAAATTCCCAAAATAATTTTTAATACATTTTTCAATTATAAATGGAGTTGCTGTAGGTAACAGCAGATAATGGTTCCCCTCCCCAAGGCGTCTTCATTCCTTCCTAGTTTATTGGCAAGAGATGACTCATTTCACCTCTGTGTAACGCTGACTGCTTCACTGCTCTTCCAGCAGTGGCTGGCGGAAAAATGGGGTTGCTCAGGCTCATACTGATGAAATAATTTCTATTCTTGTGCTTTTACAGGCCGTGCCTGTAACACCCAGTCCATGAGACTGAGGACCAGCTGAAACCCAGCCAAAGGTTTAGACGTGACCTTAAAAACCAAGACCAGGCTGTGGCCACCAGCCTGCTGCAAAGCATGGAGAGGCAAAAACCGTCATAAAATGCCCTATGAACATGTCTGTACTATACAGCCAAAAGCTGGGTGGGGGCTTCAGGGAAAATAAAGTTATATACACACCCACATGAGCTTTCCAAGTCTGTGCTAGACAGCATTACTTAAATATTTCTCTTTCCAAGCACCGGCAAAACGTTTTCAGTTGCATTCATTAAAACTGTCTCGCAAACACAGACAGACGAGACACTTCTGGGGAGATGACTGAGCTGGGAGCAACTTTTGGCTGTCAGTGAGCTCCTCTATAGCCCTTCACATAGAAAAGTACTGCCTACAGCTATTTTTAGCCTAGTTTCCTAAGGGAACATGTGTGATCACTCCGTGAGCCTCCGCTGGTCCCAGACTTAATAGCTTCAGCTGGTTGGCGAGTTGCCACCAAGTTTATCGGGGGGGTCAAGGTCCATCCCAAACGCGATATCCCCACTGGCAAAAAAGCAGCACAGGGAGCTGACGGACAGGCACCCGACCCTGCACGTGGAAGAGCACGCTTAAGTGCTTTAATCATGTAAAACGCCGCAAAAACCTGCACCTTGTTAGATAATGATGTCTCTTGCTTCGCAGAACTGTTTCCTTCGTTTCCATACCCTGCAGGAGCTGGCTCTCCCTTCCATGTCAGCGACCCAAGGTAGAGCCAAAGGGCTCTGCATTGCATGGCAAGGTGGGCTGGATTTGCGAAGGGGGCGTCCTTCTGGCCCAGGTCTGATGAACAAAATAGAACAGGAAGTTTGGGATAAGCAAAATGTTAGATTCATATATTTTTACTGACTTCTTTTACACAGAGTACTTTATGCTGACTACGTTTTGTATCTCTTTCCACCCCAGCACCTGCGGCAGGGGCTGTTCAAAGCAACTCTTAAGCAAGTTTTGAAAAATCCCCTATAAATCGCAAAGGATTGTGGCTAGCAGGTACCCAGCGTGGGTAGGCAGCTGCCTGCAACAGTCTCTAGCCAGAGCATGGCTTTTAAGAGCAAGGAGGCGTGTGGCAGAGATTTCCCACCTCAGCACATCCCGGGGCTTCAAGGCTGTTTATTGTGGCCCATCGAGTGTAATTTCAAAGGTGTAAACAATAAATATTACCTGTCTCTCCAGACGGGCAGCAGGCAATGCTATAGGAAAGCCTTTCTTGTGGTTCACGCTTGTATTCTTTTTGTAATTTAATCCCGCTATACTTAAAGTGTTTATTGTAGTCAGTAGTTATTTTCCCTCCTCAGTCTTTAACACATGCTAATGTTCACCATCACTTTTCATCTGGGAGCCATTAATATTAAGCTTGTTTAATGTTTCCAAGCCAATCTCTGGAGTGTTTTAGTGATGTTAATAATTAATACAGGAAGACTAGGATTTTAGAAGCCTGAAGCAGTTCACGGCAGGCTCGGTTTCGAGCCTCAGCGTAAACGATCTGCTCATCATTACAACTCCACCAATCCTCAAAATACTTCTTAGCTCTCTACCCGTGCAACGGTGAGGAGCCCAATCTTTTTTCATTAACAAAATCACAGCCCTCCCTCCTCTCAAAACTGACAAAATGATCTTTTAAGGCTCCATTGCAGCAGTGACAAACCTTGCCTGTATGATCATGAGTGGGTCTTCAGGCTGCTGTGGGTCTTCGGGCTTCAGGAGTTGACCTCTAGTTCGTCTTACTGCATCGGTTCATGACATTACTGCAGGCACAGAAAAGGAAACAGCAAAGACCAGGATGCTTAGAAAAAGCATTTCCATTGCAAGCCAGGCCTCTGTGATTAACCCATGTTTTCTGTGAGAACCATCATGCAGACAAGGTTTTACACGTTTAACAGGACAGGTATGGCGAACAGTTTTGAGAACGTAATTTTTTGCGACCTCTAGATGGACCAATTATTTTGAATTAATTTTGCTTAGAATCACAGAATTGCCCAGGTTGGAAGGGACCTTTCAGATCATCAAGTCCAACCATCGACCCAACTCTGACAAAACCCATCACTAAACCATATCTCTAAGCACTGTGTCTGCCCGGCTTTTAAATACCCCCAGGGATGGTGCCTCAACCACTGCCCTGGGCAGCCTGTTCCACGACTTAACAACCCTTTCAGTGTAGAAATTTTTCCGAATATCCAGTCTAAACCTCCCCTGGCGCAACTGGAGGTCGTTTCCTCTTGTCCTATCGCCTGTTCCTTGGGAGGAGAGACCAATCCCCATCTTTCTACCACCTCCTTTCAGTCGCGGTTTCAGATGTTTCTTCTTGAAGCCAATAGGCCTTTAAAAATAGAAAAGCCTTTGCTTATTTCTGAGGCTTTGTACCTGCTGGCCGCTGACGAGGGCCAGGCTGGCTTGCTCAGTGAGAGGCAACGTGCCCACCTCTCTCAAAGCTGGCCGGGGGCTCCCCAGAACAACACTCAGCATTTCAGAGCCCTGCTCAAAGGAGCGCGGTGAGAAGAGCTGCTCTGCAAGAGCAGGGTCAGGACTGCAGGTGGACTCCGATCCATGAGTTCATTTATAGCAATACCAGCTAAACCAAAATAGTTATATCCCAAAAGCAAGGCCTGCTATATATACTTGCACACAAGTGACTGGTTCCTTTGAAGCTGGCGGTGCAGAGACATGTTGTCTGTCCTACAGCTGGCCCAGGAGCCAAAATCACTTAGGCAAGGTCATAACGAAAGCCACATTTCTATGACCGTTAATTCTGGGCTCTGCATGCCCATCGCCAGCTGTCTAAATCTGACCATAACCTCATTTCTGTCCAGCTAGCTAGAACTCACAGTAGACACAGTGTTGGCTTTGCAACAGCATTGACATGACGGGTGACACTCTTGGAAAGCCTGGCAATGCAGAGACAACCCATCAGAGCCTATATATAGGGCAGTCTGCAACAGCAGAGGCTTTACATCAGGCCAGCAGTGGCCCGTGGCCACTGTGGGCTTCCAGCATAACCCAGAGCCCTAAAGCCACCAGACTATCAAACACCCCCCCATATTTTCTAAAATGCCTGCATACATATGCACGTGCATTATAGATACGTGGCTTTCTGAAAAAGCAAACAAGGATTTCCAGGCCACCATATCTTTCAGACATTTTCTTCAGAGAGCAAGAGGCGAGGCGGGCAGCAGTGCTCACGGTATAATCCGGGCAGCTGAAAGACGCTCAGGTATTAGGGGCTGTTCCTTGTCAGATGTGGTGGGTTGACCCTGGCTGAATGCCAGGTGTCCACCAAAGCCGCTCTGTCACTCCCCTCCTTGGCTGGACAGGGGAGAGAAAACATAACGAAAGGCTCCCGGGTCGCGATAAGGACAGGGAGAGGTCGCTCAGCAATTACCGTCACAGGCAAAACAGACTCAACTTGGGGAAATTAATTTAATTTATGACCAATCAAAATCAGAGTAGGGTAATGAGAAATAAAATCAAATCTTAAAACCACCTTCCCCCCCATCTCTCCCATCTTCATAGAATGGTTTGAGTTGGAAGGGACAACACAAGCGCACAAACCGAGACCACAACCATACTCTTGAAACACGCTAAATAAGAAGAAACGGGAGCATTTCAGACGAAAACTGACCCATCAGGAACAACTTCACGGTATTTAAGGATCTCAGGGGTCCAAAAATGCTCAAGCCGAGGCTAAGTAGTTAACAATTTCTGAGGAATACAAGGTCCGCGTGTCGGTTCGGCAGTGTGGGAGCCCCGATGGAGATCAGGCCTCCCGTGCTGGGCTGCCCGCACAGGAGACACCAGGGAGCACATGGAAACCGAGCGGACAAGCCAGGGGGAGCGGGAGAAACAAGTCAGGGGAGACAAAATAACTCTTCCCACAGGCAGACAGCAGACAAATGGCAAAGCTGAGGTTTTACTCTTGTTTTCAGCTCAGGGTAGTGCCCTTATTACTGGACCTTGCTGCCTTTTCCACCCAACCGCTCTTCCTTGAGCGAGGGATGATTTACAGTGCTCATATCAATGAGCTAATGCTTCCTCACAGCAGTCAGAATCAGGAGGAACTGAGAGCTACACAACTACTGAAAAAGAGCCCTCCATGAGCTCCCAAACTTCTCCAGAAAGATCTGTGTCCTTGTGCCTCCTTTTGCACAGAGAAAGAGGGAAGGAGAGGCAACCTGCCCAAAGTTACACAGCAGGCAGAGACAGAAAGTCGAGATTATTGGCATTATTCTTGCACGTTTAGGAGCTTTATTTTGACCTGTTCTGGTATTCCTGTGCACTACTGTGTCACCATTTCCTTCACAGTTAAAAACCAAAGAGCGAGGCTGAGGTGGAGCAGTGGGGGAAGGTCTACAAGGGGCTTCCAGGTGCTCAGACCATGCCTTGCTGGGCTGGAGCATTTGACCCATAGCACCCCTGCAGCCAGACCTGTCCTACATATTCTTGTGGCATAATTACATTAGGCAAACAAAATTAAATGCAATCCCTAACCTTGGAAAAACAACTAATGCCCAGTTTTTACCCGTAAAGCTTATTTCAGGTAAGGAACCTTTCAGTGCAGAATCACAGCTGAGCAAGGCGCAGCCCTAGCTTTGTGCAGGTCACTCCTGGCGCCATCCCATTTAGATACAGCCACGGTCTTTATTTGCAAAGCACTTGCTGCTGAAGGAGGTCTGATCCTGAGCATCCCGGACAGCAGGATACCCGCATGCTCAAGAAGCGGGTAAGCAGACCAAGATACCATGCAACAACAACAACAACAACAACAACAACAACAGCTCTGGCTTCCTGACACTGCAACAGTGTTTATCACAAAGGTTGAGGTCCCCGTTGTTTGGAGAACAGAGCGCGCCCAAGGAAAAGCAGTTCTGGCAGGAGATCGCAGGCCATCTCTCTCGTCACCCTCACTGCCTGGTGTTCGTTTTGTTGCCCAGTTCAGAAATGAGACTCGGGAGCAGACATCCCCGTTGTCACAGATCGCAGCTGAGCTGTGCCCTCTAGTGGGGTCTGGCTCACCAGGAGCCAGAGAAGGACCCATGCAGGAGGCAGATGTCCCAGCCCACACAAGGGGCACGCTCCTCTGGGCTCCGGAGGACTCACGGGCATTTACACCATCCAGGCCATAGCGCTTTGTGCAGGCATCTCCTTTACACCACCTTCTTCTATAAAAGCCATTAACAAAAGCATCTGAGACATAACATCTGCTCGGGCAGAGGAAACTGGTATGAAAATTACAGTGCATCAGAGGGCTGCTTATTGCAGTGGCGTAAATTGGAAATGAAGTTTCTCTTGGCTACAAAGCAATCCTTTCATAAGGCTTCAAAGCCATCCAGCCAAGTCTGAGCGCCTTGTTTTCTGCTGAGAATTACCTGCTTAGTTTAGGAGCACGATGTTACCATAGCTTGTAGGTCCAAAGCAGAGCCTTTCCGCATCGCTCACTGCTGCGGGTAAGACACTCAAACAGTATAAGCACGAGATCCTTGCAATGGGGTGCATACCTCCAAAAATTAAAATTAATTTTGAGGGTCATCTGCATTCCCTGGGCCAATAAGCATCCTAAATGTACGGGTACAATCCGAGTTTGTCAGTGGTTTATGTTCACGATGGGAAGTGTCCTGCAGCAATCCCAGCTTAAGGCGTTCATGCCCCAAGCCCTTCCCAAACCCTGAAACACCTTTTACCCCTCCGCTGTGCCAACGCCACAGTTCCCAGGGTCACACAGGGAATCCCGCCGAGGAACTAATCTACCCAAAGCCCTGGAAGAAAATAAGGCTTTAAGCCTGCTCATTTCACAGCACAGCCTGGTGAAACAAGTTATGGGAGAGGGGTGGGTGCACCTAAACTCCTTCTCTGCTGAAAAAAATTATACCAGCCTCAGACGGTTTGGATTTCCATAGAGTTGTTAGGAGTATCATCAGAGGATCCCCAAATCCTGTTCTAACCTCTGTAGAGCTGATAGGAAGGGACCTGGGAAGGACAAGCTTTCCTTCCTGCTGGCAAAAAAGCTGCGTGCAGGGTAAGATCTCCTCTCAGACTGGAGCTATGTGTGTATACTCAAGCCAGTTTAGCTGTGTCGGTGCAAATCTGTGCATGGACACATTCCCAAAGGAAGGGAAATATGCTCTCATTTGGCTCCCAGACTAAAACTTCTCACGGTGGTTAGACTTGGTGGGGGCACCACTCCCGTATGACATTCCTGCAACCGTCGGCCATCTGTAAATGGGTTTTCATCATAGAAACGGGAAGTAATCAAGCTGCGGCAGTCTGGCCTTGGAAGTCACAAGACGTGCTCTTCATTTCACAACTGGGATGACATTTTTTGAAGCTTGCTTTTAGGACTCCTGCTTTTCACCCTGCTCCCTACAACTATTAGGACTGGATTTTGTAAAATCAGTTCCCCTTCCTGAAAACTTTCGGAGCTGTTACTTGAAGGAAAGGCACTGACTCCGACAAGATGAGTAACAGAAACAAGATGTTAAAGATGTCCCTGCTCACTGCAGTGGGGCTGGACTAGATGACCTTTAAAGGTCCCTTCCAACCCAACACATTCTATGATTCTAAATAAAAAACCTGTGTTAATTTAGATTTTTAATTATCAGATCTTCCTGTTCTCGATCCAGACCTGTTATCCAAATACATTAATACGCTGTGATTTCTTTCTCAAGGTATTAGAGCTTTAACAAGAGCAGCCGTCTCCAAAGCACCAGGCCCCAGCTGCCTGTTGTAACTAGCTATTTCACCTTAATTAAAAGGCAGTAAAAGCCTGGGTGCCTGGTTTTCGCTCACTTTGCACCTCCCTGGATCATCTGCTGAAGCGCTTTGCAAGAGAAGCGGGTGTGCCGCTCTCCTGAAAACGAATCGCTTCGGCAATCCCGGGCCCAAGTTATCTGAGTCCTTACCTTGGCACTCAACCAAAGCCAGGACTAACATGCGCCAGCAAAAATTGCCGTATTCTAAAACCCAGAGAAGGCCAGATCCCAGGACGCCACGGCTCCATCCCCCCCTGCAGCCAGCCCCCCTGCCCCACAGACCCCCATGGGCAGGGTACGGGCTGCTTTTGCTCCCCATGCCCCTGGTATCCGGGCTGGCCTCGGGCACCCAGGCGTGGGGAAAAACCCACCCACCCATTCATCCATCTGCCAAACCCCACCGCCAAACCCCAGCATGGGGAGCGGGGAGGGAGGGATGGACGGAGGGAGTGCGGGGGCCACGTCTGCCAGCCCTGCTTGGCGTGACGGCAGCCCCGTGGTCCCGCCTTGCCCGGCTCGCTGCCGGGTCTAAGGTTCACTGATCTGCGGTCGCCTCTCACCTTTGACACCGCTCCACGGGAGCCGCCGGCTGGTTTCGCTTTTATCTGGCCCCCGCCACGGAGAGGCTCGGGCAGCCGGAGGGGCCCGTCGCCCCGCCAGCCCTCACGCCACGGACCGGAGCGCCGGGAGGAGAGCAAGGCTTCGGGAAGGTAATGGCATCCTCCGCCGCGGGATTCCCCGCAGGGCAGGCCCAGCCGTGATCCACCATCTCCCAGCTGCCTTTCCCAGACAAGCTCCCAGGATTGTCATCCTCCCACTGGGAAGCTGCCCCCGCATTCCAGCGGGGAGGGCGGCATCATCCTCAGTGGCTCCCTGCCCAAGAGAAGAGATTTTAGGAAGACTTAGGAAGGCCTTTGCCCTACCCCCATCCTCTTGGGAAGCCGAAGAGCTGCCGTGAAACGCTTGGTCTCACCGATATCCCAGGGTGGCCTCCATTTATTGCTGCCTTATTTCCCTAACCTGCTCCTGCCGCACAGTTAATGGCCCTCATTCTGTTCCCCTTCGCTTCGAGGAGGGCTGTTTGCGTTGAGAAATCAGCATTATGTAAATCTAACACTGTTTACACATTAAGTCTTTGCAGTTGGGATTTCCGTATCCCCTGGTAACCTTGGCTTAAGCGAACTTGCCGAGCGGCCACGCTCCTACACCAGCACCGCCAGAGCTTTAGCAGGCAGGAGGAGGCTCCCAAAAGCAGCGGAGTGCTTTGAAATGAATTCTAGAAGTTAACTGGGGAGTTAGGTGTGTGACCACTATCTGGAGGAAAAAAAAAAAATAAAATCTAGATCCGAAAGAACCTAAAAACATCATGTCCAAAAATTGCACGGCTGGGTACCGCAGACTCACCCGGGTAACACTGGGGTCCCAGTTTGTCCGAGGAGCTCATTAACTGGGGTTCTCGTTCACTGCTGCACCCCTGCAGAAACTCAGCAAATGTCTTTAATGGTTTTGGGATCTTCTTAGAGCTTGTGGTTTAGAAAAGCTTAGACACCAGTCAGACATCATTAGACTTAAACATCATTAGTTTCCCAGGAAGTTAAATAGAGTCTTAAACAACACTTCTCAGTGGCTCCAATCCCCAAAGGTATGCATTTCTTTTCTTTTTTTGCTGTTTTCCTTTGGAAATAAAAGGCTTGTCTCCTGACAATAAGTATACCAGGATCCCCCAGGTTAAAAATACTGCAGAGATACTAATTTATTGAGTGGCGAAAGCCAAGCCCTTGCTGTTGCATTCCAGTGCAAATATCTACTCTGCCACTTCGTGTTTCTGCTTTTTATTACCAGTGTTTACGCCCATAAAACACGAGTTTGAAAGGATGCTCCTTAGATAAAAGTCCACTTTCCTGCTAATTATAAACAACTGACTCACCCTCATAAACAGATCTGTCAGGTTCCTTCTCGGAAACAGTGAGGGCAGGCGGTTCGAGCGCAGTGCCACTGATCTGGCCCTTCTGCTGCACCCAGCGAACGGATTACCTTTAAATTGATTTACATTAAACCAGTGGGCTCCACAGGGGAGGCTGGTTAACGCTGGTCAAAGCTGCCTCCCCGTACCCACCCGTTGCCCACGGGGAGGAGAGCGGAGACGCCGAGATGGGGGAACGGGGCCGTCTGGCCGAGGACACAATTTCCTGGCTGCAGCAACACTTAATCCTCCATTAGGAAGTGAGAAATGATCCGCGTTGTGGCCGTTTCCATGCTCACCTCCTGGGTAAGTGTAAGATCAGGCAAGTCTGCCTCAAATATCTGCTGCTAGACACAGCCGTCACAAAATATTAAGCTGTATCTGGAGACTAAATCCACCAACAGGATTTTTTACAGTTGATTGAAGAGAAATGCTTGTCTAGACTGATCTCTGGCTCTTTATGTTGAATCTGAGCAGGTTCGGCTTTCTCGGCCCCATGGCCTGGCTTCTAGGCATGAGGACAGGTCTCGTAACACCTCAGCTGTTCCCCAGCCTGCTCCCTAAGTTGCTGAGTTATTCTTTGCCAGGATCAAGCTGAAAAGCCCTGAAATCCAGCATCTAAGCAGTCCCAGTTCAGGTTACACCTCAGCCTTTCAAAGCCCGCGGGGGAAAATTTGCTAAAATTCGCATTTTTGCACGGAAGCATCGATGACTTCTTCACAGTTTTGAGTTTGCAGCGAGGTAAGTCAAACTTATTCTAGTTACACTGACAGACACTTTCTGGCATGCAGGTGCACTCTGCCGGGGCTTTAACTCACAGAAATCGCCAGGAAAGTTGCTTTAAATGTTTCTCCTGGTTACGTTCAGTCGGTCTGAGCCCAGGGAGGTTTCCAGCTGAAGAACGAGCTTCCTCTGCTTCATTGGCAGCGCAGGCTGAAAGAAGAGGGATGCTGTTTGCTGTAAGGCAGCAGCATCCTTATCCACACCCGGAGCAGGCATCGGTAACCCTGCCGGAGCAGTATCCTGGATTTGCAGGGCTGACTGTAACCCTAATCTCACAGACAGGCTCTTCCCCAGGACAGGGACCAGTCGCAGAAGGGTGACTACCAGCCACATGAGATGTCTGGAAAGGTTTTCCCCATAGTCCCTTAGCCAGCAAGCACAGGGTTCTACTCTGTTCACTCCTTTTTCAACAAAAAAAGGAAAAAGAAAACAATTTTCCCTCACTGCTACTTCCCATTGAATCAAAACAAAGCCACTTGTTTTGTTTCCTTGCCGCTCTCCTCGGGCGGAAAGGGGAGATTCACCTTCTGCTTCTTAAAATGGAAAAGAAATTGTTTCAAGTGAGCTTTGGCAAAACTCCCCGTCTCTAATAGGTGCTTGCTGGCAGGAAAAGTTTTCAAGGAAATTTCTATCATTACAGTAATTCTCAGGTGAGCTTTGTTCCAGCGTCGATACAGCCTTCTAGGGTTAAACAGAGAGCAGCAGAGTGAAATAATGAGAAATTTAGTTTAATATAGACAATATTGGGTGGTTTCTTGCAGCTTCTTGCTTCCCTAGAGAGTTTTATGGCATATCACCTACAGTAGCCAACGTAACTGCCCAGAAAGGATAGAAATCTTATTTCCAGGCCTACAAAGAGGCAAATGTATTTAATTAATACCATAAGGAACACTGTTACGCTGTGCCATAGGAGTTAGATTTTTCCTGCTTAAAAAATATAACCCACCCCTAACTAGCTGTTCTGCACAAACTGCGACCCTGTAATTCATCCCTGGGCTGCGTGAGCTGGCGGGGGGGAAGGTGGCTTTTAAGGGGATGAAAAAGCTTTTTCATCCCCTTAAAGGCAGGGAATCCCCTGGCTTTTAAGGGGCTGAAAGCCCGTCTCACATAGAAGAACAACCACCCGTATCTACAGATGCGGTTCAGCCAGCACCGAGGAATGCTCTTAATGACAGCCCGCTTTGATAACAGCTCAGGGAAGGCAGAAGAATTAAAGGTCTGGAGGCTGCCAGCCTGCAGGGGGAAGACAGGCAAAATGAAGGAGACGCATGGGATGGGCAGCGCGCAGGAACAAGAGGCTTTTGTCAGATGAGGGAGCTGCAGAGACCTTCCTGGGCCGGGAGCCACATTGCTAGCGCTGCTCTTAGGTGTCTTCATAAAGGTACTTCTTCTTGCTCACCTGCAAGTCCCGCACGCCAAACTCCTGCGAGCGCCAGGTAGAAGTTGCAGTGGTTGCACCAAATCTTCATTATAAGTCTTACAGGTCTTTACTCCCTCTGGCTGACCAGGGCTTTCTTCAAAAGCCCGTGGAGGGAAGCACCCCACGCCAGCAGCGTTCACCCTGGCGTGGGATGCCCTTCCTCTGGCCTGCAGTAGCGGCGAGGTCAGGACACGTAGGCAGGGACCAGCAGCAGGACACAAACATTTTGGCGTCCTTCACAAGGCTCCTCTGCTGCCTTTGGGTGTTATAAGGTTAGATCTATGTAGGAGGCACATCCCATCTCTGCACACAGCAGTTACGACCTTGCTGGTGGCATATTTCTGCTTTGCTGCTGCATGTGAGGTGGGATGAGAGCATGCAAGGTCATCTCATGCGTTCTCTCGCTCAGTTCAACACCCCATGACCCTTCATCTTCAAGCTCTGCATGAACCTCCCTCTCTCCTACGTAGCTCTCCACGTGAGGTCAGTATTTCTGGAGGAGGAGCTCTGCAAGGAGCAGCCAGGGCAAAGCTTTGGCCAGCTGCAAGACAGCGTTATTCACTGCCCGGCTCTGACAGTTCCCACCGACAGTGGGGCAGCATCACGTCCTTGGGCTCAAGGCTGGGAGAAGGGGACACGTGCCACCCAGGAGGGCTCACACCGACCGTTCTCCTACCAGGGTATGGCCAACGCTCTGCGGTAGCTCTCTTCGAGCCAGGTTTGAGGCAACCACCGTTATTTTGGGCTGTGCACCCCCCCAATCCCTGGTTACTGCGCAGTGTGGTGATGCACCACCCTGAGTGATGCAGAGTCACAGGCCGTGGTGCAACAGTCACGAGGACGTGAGACTTCACAGGCTTGGTCTGTCTGGGGTTTCTTAATCTCCAGTGCAGGGTCATAGAATCACAGACTTGCCCAGGTTGGAAGGGACCTTTCAGATCATCGAGTCCAACCATCGACCCAACTCTGACAAAACCCATCACTAAACCATATCTCTAAGCTCTGTGTCTGCCCGGCTTTTAAATACCCCCAGGGATGGTGCCTCAACCACTGCCCTGGGCAGCCTGTTCCAAGGCTTAATAACCCTTTCAGTGTAAAAATTTTTCCGAATATCCAGTCTAAACCTCCCCTGGTGCAACTTGAGGCCGTTTCCTCTTGTCCCATCCCCTGTTCCTTGGGAGAAGAGACCAATCCCCACTTCTCTACAACCTCCTTTGCTTTGCGTGCTGCTCTCCTCAAGGGTGCTTGCGTCAGGTCCTCTCACTCCTGCGTTTTTACCCTGGCGAGGAACATGCCGACTTGAAGCAGTGCTGCCACAAAGCCCATCAGCTCTTGAGGTGCCCTGCCATTCCCTGGGCAGTGTCCTCAGCAAGCTGGCAGCAGCATCACCTCCACCCTGAGTTCACCTCCAGCCTGGGTTAGGCTTCCCTGGTATAACTTCTAATCGAGACCCACAACAAATGTGGAATTTCAGCCTAAGCTCTTCACCAGGACTTTGGGGAAGGAGGTATGCTCTAGAGAAAGGCACAGCCGTAAGTCATGTCCTCCTGCCATTAACTTTCTCCAGTGTGTTCTTTCTTTAAAGGAGATGCCCTCAATCTAATCTCCTTGTCTACATCCAAGGCGGCTTCTTGCATCAAGTTTCTTCCTAAAGATCTCCACCCTGTGGTCATAACTGACAGTGGCAGATGGTGTGATGTATTAAATTGGATTCAGGATATCAATGGTTTTCTTCTAGCCTATTTTGAGGTTAAATCCCACCTGCCCTGCCGCCACGGCTCAGGAGTTGATGCAGGAGGCTCAGCTGACAGACCTGGGATCACTGCAGACGTGTTTTGAACAGAGTTGGTTTCCTTGCAGAGTATGGCACAGAAAGCAATGCCGGGCACCTCTCTGGACGGTATTCGTCCCACCTACATGTACAAGGTGGTTCTGCTGGGGAGCACATCAGTGGGAAAGTCAAGCCTGGCCTACCGATACGTGAAAAATGACTTCAAGGAGTCGCTGCCAACCGTGGGATGTGAGTGAGTGGCTTCAATAGCTTTATGGCTCTGGAAAAGCAACCAGGCCTCATGCCCTTCCCTGCAGCGGGGTGGGATGCAGGAGAACAGGTTAGTCTATCCTGCAGTAGCGCAGACCCACTTTTGAACATGGTATGGACTTGCCCTGGAGCCAGACCTTCCCCATCGCTGTCACCCTCTTGTCTCCGCAGACCATTTTCCTCAGCACCAGGCTGTAAGCAAAGCCACGTCCAAATGGCACAGGTTTGGTTTAGTGCTGGGTCCAAACTGCATGGTCCCATCTGCCCTATCCATGCTTGGTCCTGTGCTGCCCCCACCGCTATTCGGACACCCCAGGAGAGTCTCTCCTGTACATGTGCCGCCCCAGCCTCAATGTCCCACTGGAGCAAGGAGGTTCTGGCTGGGTGCAGGTGAATAAGACAGTTCAGGAGGTGGTGGCCACCTGCAGCAGGACCCCCCCAGCACTGCCCACTGGTAGGCTCACAGCAGTGTCTCGTTCCTTCAGCTGCCAGCAGAGACAAGAGCACAGATCTCCCCACGCTGCAAACCCCACGCTCTGCCCCACTGGCAAAGGGGAGAGCATCTGCCCCAGCACGACCTGTCCTGACAGACCATGCTGAACAACCCACCACCAACAGCAGGCCGTGTGCACGCTCTTGCTTTGATGGAAGCCATCTGGAGAGCTGCAAGAGCCCTGCTCGCTCTATAACCTCCCTCAGGCCAACACCCCTCCTGGGATCAAGCTCCCTCCCCTCTACTTTCGCATCAGCCCAGCTTCCTACAGCACCCAGACATTACAGATGTTCATTTTACATGATTTTTGCCCTAAGAAGGCACAGGGGTTGTGGTCCCACCTGGAACCTGAAGAGGTAGCTGGTGGAGCTGCTTCCCTTATCCCTCTGCTTTGGCTCTGGCTGGTCCACAAGCCGCCATCTGCTCCCCGGGAGCAGGGATGGAGGCTCCCTTCTAGTGGGAACCCTTTTTGGTGGATATTCCTATTCACACCCCTCACAGGTCTGACCCACCAGCAAGGTGGAGGTGGCTCTCTGGGGGCTATTCTGCAAAGCTCAGAGCTGTCTGACATCAAAACTGGTGTGCATCCACCCACATCTGCTGCCAGGAAGGGCTCCCAGCCCGCCCTGCATTGTGGCACGCCATCCCATCAACAGTGCCGGTGCTTATGAGGAACCTGTCCCCATCCTGTACATTAGAGCATTGTTACCAGCCCTCGGGATGGGTTTGACCTCACAACAGCAGATCTGAGCTCTTCTGCTCTTGCTGCAAGTGAACACGCAGCCTGCATCTTGCTTGCAGGCTCCTTCTTCACACAGACGCTCAACCTGGAGGTAGCCACCGTCAAGTTTGAGATCTGGGACACGGCGGGCCAGGAGAAGTACCACAGCGTCTGCCACCTCTACTACCGGGGCGCCCACGCTGCTCTCCTCGTTTACGACATCGCTAAGAAGGTAAGGCAGGGGATGCTGATCCCATCTGTGCCGAAATTATGCTGTGCTGCAGGGGCAGCACTGGCGGGGCAAAGGTGTCCAGATGATGGTGTTTGGCTTTGGTAGAGCAGAAAGCGGCACGTGAGCACCGCCTGAGAAGAGGAATGTCCCACCTGGGACATGCCAGGGGCTGTCCCTGCCCATGCAGGACCATGCTACCACCCCAGCTGGGATTTCTGCTGCCGTGCAGAAAAGCTACATCCCATCCAAGGCTGATTTATCCCTGAGGATGTTTGAGGGCTGGGGACCTGTTTCCCTGAGAGAGGTGGCAATCAAAGCCTCCCCACCACATCTCTTCCTCCCCTTTTGGTTTGGTGCCACCTGCCCAGCATCCCTATGCCAGAGACAGAGGGAGTAAATCAAAGCCAGATCACCGGGTGGTTTTGTCTCCATCTCTCCAGGAAACACTCAACAGAGCAAAACTGTGGCTGAGGGACCTGGAGAAGGAATTCCTTCCCGACGAAATCGTCATTGCTTTAGTGGGCAACAAGACAGACCTCGCTGCTGAGAGAGAAGTTGCCACTGAGGTGAGTGGCTGCAGTGAGCTGCCAGGTCCCCTCATCACCCCCTTGCCAGCAAGCACTGGGGTATGTCCTAGCAAAACCAGGAATTTAAAAGGCTTTCAGACACCTCCAAAGTTCACAAATAATTATTAGAATCATAGAATCACTCAGGTTGGAAAAGACCCTTGGGATCATCAAGTCCAACCATCAACCCCACTCTGCAAAGTTCTCCCCTACACCACATCCCCCAACACCACAGCTAAACGGCTCTTCAACACATTCAGGGATGGGGACTCCACCACCTCCCTGGGCAGCCTGTTCCAGTGTCTGACCACTCCTTCTGGGAAGAATTTTTTCCTAATGTCCAGTCTAAACCTACCCTGTTGCCGCTTGAAGCCATTCCCTCTTGTTCTATCGCTAATTACCTGTGAGAAGAGACCAGCACCAACCTCTCTACAAGGTCCTTTCAAGTAGTTATAGGGAGGGATGAGGTCTCCCCTCAGCCTCCTCTTCCTCAAACTAAACAGTCCCAGCTCCCTCAATCGCTCTTCATAAGATTTATTCTCCAGGCCCTTCACCAGCTTCGTTGCCCTCCTCTGCACTCGCTCCAGCCCCTTGATCTCTCTCTTGTATCGGGGTGCCCAAAACTGGACACAACACTCCAGGTGTGGCCTCACCAGTGCTGAGTACAGGGGGACAATCACCTCCCCGCTTCTGCTGGTCACACTCTTTCTAATACAAGCCAGGATGCCATTGGCTTTCTTGGCCACCTGGGCACGCTGCTGGCTCATATTCAGCCGCTTGTCAATGAGAACCCCCAGGTCCTTTTCTGCCAGGCAGCTCTCCAGCCACACTGCCCCCAGCCTGTAGCGACTCATGGGGTTGTTGTGGCCCAAGTGCAGGACCTGGAACTTGGCCTTGTTGAAGCTCATACCGTTAACTTTGGCCCATCGATCCAATCTATCCAAGTCTCTCTGTAGAGCCTCCCTGTCCTCATGCAGATCAACGCTCCCGCTTCACTTGGTGTCATCTGCGAACTTACTGATGATGCACTCTATGTCCTTATTGACCTGCCGTGAAATGCCACCGTAACCAAATGAGCAGCCCCAGAGGGGGCTGGGGGAATAACTAACTCTGCTTGCCTCCACCTAGGAGGGGGAAGAGTTTGCAAGGACCAAAGGCCTCCTCTTCATGGAAACATCTGCAAAATCCAACCACCAAGTGAATGATATCTTTATGGCCATAGGTGAGTTGTGTGACGGCTGTAGGTGACAGCAGAGGCAGGTGAACCACAGGCCCCAAACCTTTGCTTCAAGGCTCTAAATGCCTTCTCTTCTGCAAAGCTGACCCCCTTCATTGCTTGTGTTTGCCACCAAGATCTCCTTCCCAGCTGGTCCAGCCTGTCTCACACCCAGCAGCTGGAAAGATCACAGCCGCAGCAGTCCGTGGTATCTGTGCCATGCTTCTTAGGGCAGAGGGATGGACAGATCCATCCCAGGATGCTCCAGCATCAGAGATGGATTTCAGACCCTCTCCCAAAGCTACAATTTTCTTTTGCTTTAGTATCTAACCTAGGTGTAACAGCATCCCCAGCGTAACTGCTCAGTAGAGATCTAACACGGTCACCGTGGGGCAGTACCGGTGGCCATCAGTGTCTCCCCCTGGGTGAGACAGGACAGCCGTCACATCCCACCCCACCGGCAGGATAACTGAGCCCCCTTTCTCCCCTTGTGTTTATTCCCAGCCCAAGAGCTCCTGCAGCGGGAACAAACGAAGGCATCTGCCCCGTCCCCACATGGGAGGTCAACGGTTGAGCTGGGGGAGAGCGGGGCGAGGACGGGGTGCTGCCGGCTCTGAGGATGGGCAGCTCTGGACCTCAGGCTGCAGTGCCGGCAGTGGCTGGATCAGGTCTCCAAGAGGATCCATGACAAAGCTGGGAGACACAGAACCACAGGGACAGCTCAGCCCAACCACCCTCCCCCTCGGAGCAAGGTCAGAGCCTGTCCTGGGGGCACAGGGCCTCTTCAACCCTCCAGCTCTGGCTTCCTCCAGGAGGTAACGCCTGGGGGTTTCTTCCACCAACTTGCTGCTTCCAAAGAGGAGCATGACCCTCTGGCACCGCTGCCACCAGCCCGGACTGGTGACACCCCCCCGCCCCAGCTGCACGTCAGCTCCTCTGTGTCCCTTCCCATCTGAAAAGGGAGGGTTTAACTTTCTGGAGCGAAGCACATCCCGGTGGCTTTACACCCAGGCTGCCAATAAAGACAATATTGCCCTAAAGGCATTGGGTTTTTTTGTCCTGGCCTGGGTGTCAGCCCACAAGCAGGGACTGTGGGAAGCCCGGAGGCAGCCGGGACCAGCGCTCGCCTTGCCTGACCCCTTTGAGCCCTGCTTGCCTGGGGCTGCACCACGGGATGGGGTCACAGCCCATCCTCAGGGGACATCACTGATTTGTCACCGATACAAGAGCCAGGTCTGGGGGCAGAGCAGGGCCAAGGCAAATGCCAGGCGTCACGGTACCCTGTGGCTTGCAGGGCCTCCCCGTTATGGGTTATGCTGGGGGAACATGCCTTGGCTGGAAGAGGAGAAGGTGGGAGCTGTGCCGAGAGGTGTCACGGGGCTACCAAAGCCTTCCCTGACTGGCTGCCGTGCCAACACAGCCCTAGCAGGAGCCTGGCCAAGTTGCAAGGAGGAAAGAGCTGTTGCTCTTAGAGGGAAGGATGCTCTCTCAACTCCTCCGTCCCCAGAGCACCTGGGCTGCCTCCAAAAGCGTGACAGTGCCCAGCAAACTCGGGGGGAGATATTGCCCTTTCCAGGCCAGCTGCGGCAACACCAGCATGGCCACAGGCAAAGAGTAGCACCGCGCACCCTGCCCACAGCCCAACGCCCCACTGGGCTTTTGAGGCGCCCCTTGAGAGAGGGGCAAGTCTTGGCCAGGCTGAGCTTGGCCACGAGGCAGCAGACACCCTCGAAGATGCTCCCCACGTTGAGGGGGGGGACCACAGCACCCTTTGCCCGGGTTTGTCAGGTCAGGTCCCACCCCAGAACCCCCCCCAGCACCCCTCACCAGCCAGAGGCACCCACCTGCGATGCTTCCCCAGTGTAGCGAGCTGTCCCAGTGCAGGACAGGAGCTCCTTCCCATCCAGAAAGGAAAGCTGCTGCCTCCTCCTGCCTAAATCCCGCTCCTTAGGGCAGCTGGGAGGCAAGGGTGCTAATTGCCACTCATCCCCCCCACCTGCCCCCTCCCTCCCGAGATTAACCCTTCCCTTCCCAAACAGCCCCAGACCCCCAGCGCTGGGCCAGGAGCTGCAGACGGGGATGTTGAGGGCTGGGGGTCACCTGCCCCTGTGCCCCTCTTGCCCCCAAACTGCAGAGTGGAGAAAATGATCTGCCTTGGGGGTCACAGCTCGTGAGGGGACGACTGGGGACATGCAGCGCGACGGACGGGGCCCCCCGTGCTCCCCAAATGTTTCTGACCCGGGTCATGGAAATGTGGTGGCTGTTTCTGACCCCAACACCATGGAAAAGAAGGTGTAGATGTCACCCATGGGTGCCGCCATGCTGCGGGGACCCCAGGGGATGCACCGGGGAAAGGGGGGGGCCTCTGGGGCTTATTTTTAGGGTGTTTTTTGGGAGTGTGTCTATGGGATAAACATGCCATGTCATGCAGGGCTGCACACATTGCTGTGGCAGGCTGCAAAACTGCCGTGAAACCAGCAATTTTGGGGGTCTCACCCCCTGTCCCTCAACCCCCTGTGACCCCCCCCGCGCTGCATGTGGGAGCAGAGAGGCTCGGACACAGGGGCTGAGAGGAGAAGGACTTTTATTGTTGGATTCAGCTCAGGGGCTGCGCTCTTCCCGGGGGGGCTGGGGGTGCGGGCGGGAGGGG
>VYZM01004627.1:502386-524779 GCA_013398915.1 Dromas ardeola | reverse complement strand
CCGATGACCTCTGCAAACGCCCGGCACAGTCAAAGCGGAGGGTGGGAAGCAGGGGGGGCGGGGGGGAGAAAAAAAAAAAGGACGTTATTTTAACGTGGTGTACAAAAACAGCGCAAGTCGGGGGGTGAAAGGGGCATCAGACCTCCGGGAGCTGGAGAAAGATGGAGAAGCGATAATTAAAGGGCTTACGCCGTTCCTGAAGGGCTCTCCAACCGGAGATGGATGCGTGGCTAAAGCAGAGCTTTGATCTCAGCCTGTGCTTGCTGGAGGATGGACAAAAGAAGTCACCTCAAAAGGCTTGGAAAAAAGGTTATCAAGGGATGGGTTGCTCGCTGGCAGCGGTGCCACCGGAGCTGGCTGACAGCAGCAGCACCTGGCCACCTGAAGGCCACTCAGTTACTCAGCAGTTAAGGTCTAATTGCAGCATATTGCTTTACACTTCAGCAGGCCTGAGCACGGATGCAAATAACTCCTTAAGCTTGTGGCAAAAAATAATCCAGCCCATAAAATTGTTGTATTGCCACACGGCTAGAACTTGGGACTAATGTCCCCTTCCCACCTCAAGGAGCGCTGACGGCAATAACACTCGTATTTGCTTGCTAAGGCACTAAGCACATGTTAAAATAGACTGAAGAAACTCATCATCTCTCTCTCAGCTGATAATTCCCTAGAAACCAAGGGGATGGGGGTGATATACGCACTGGCGACAAAGGCAAACAGTGTTTACCACTGCACGTACTTCCAGGCAAGCCATCCTGCAGAGAACCAGCTCACTCAGTCCAGCTGACATTTTTATCATTTTATGGTGCCTTCACGGTACAGCAGAGTTTTTTCGCATTTTCCATTAGGAGCGTGTGCTTTCATCGCCACGTGCCCCAGTTAGAAGACTTCCTCCTGACTGGAGAGGAGAGTCCCATAAAAACAAACTCAGAATCATGCAAACACCAACTCTGGATCTGGTGTAAGTATAAGGAAAGTTGCCGTTAAAAAGATCCACACTGACACAACAGCCTTTAGCCAAGGCTGGTCCATCTACACATCACTGCAGGCATTTCTAACTCAATACCACAAGAAGGTATTTGACACTTTGAGTCTTACCACAATGCAAAAAGTTAAATTTTGCTGCACTTCTCAGATGATTTTGCTTGAGCTGTTGCAACCCAGCTGGGTCTCTCTTTGCTTAGGAGCTGTCGTAGCCTGCCTGCACGACCCCACTGAGAGACGACAACCATGCCCCGTATCCTCCCTGCTTCGGAGCTGGGTTTTGGTCAAAGGAAGCAGCAAATCTAGAGAATCCAGGCTTCATTTTACAAGAATCAAGAAGCTTACACTGATACCCCACTTACATCTCCTTCTTCCTCAGTGCAGGTCAGGGTTTGAGCCTGCTGCAGATCAGAGACAGGGACTAAGTTACCTTGGCTTGGGGAGTTACCGCTTGTCGCCTGTGCTGTAATCAATGGGAAATGCTTACAGAGAAGATGCGCATCGTTCAACCCATGAGTAGTAGTTAAGTCTGGCTGCAGCAATCATCTAAAAGCAGCTTTCAGGGAAAAGGAGGCAGTAAAGGCGGCTTTTGGTAAGGATGCAGCGCGTCGCTGATCCAGTGGCAGTAAGAGCACAGCAAATGGTACCCCAAACCACGAGGGAAGCCATCCTGGGAACAGTCGCTTGCTCTAATCCTGAGATTTAAGTAGAGCCGTGCAGAGACTCATACCCGAGACAGACTCGCTGAAGGCACCACGTGGACTCACTAAGTGTGTACACACAGCCACGCTCTCCAAGCCCAACCAGATTTTGCCTTGCTGAGGCTGAGGAGCAAAAGCACATTGAGGAGAGGCCTCGTGGCACCACGAAAGTCTCCGCAGCCTCAGATGAAGGAGCTTTGCAGGAGAGGAGAGGGGCAGCGCGGCCCCCGCTTGCTCCCTTGGCCGCCAGCACTGGATGTGTCAGAGCAAACGCGCACATACCCCTTCCAGCGCCACGGCAGAAGGGAGGGGATGAACAAATAAGCCATTAGAGACCCAACAAGGAACGCTGACCTCTGTGTTTTGTGCTAATGGACTGTCTCGGGAGGCTCCGCGCTACTGGAAACACACAATATCTCCCTTTCTTTGATGCGTGGCTGAGTCACCCGGGCTCTCCTCGGCTGCTCGTCGCAGATGCTGTCACCCAGCCCTGCCTCCTGCCAGGCCAGGTGAGGGGGAAGCGGTCCAGCGCCTCTGCCAGCTCTCGCTCCCCAGCCAGGGGGGCCACTGCCCTGCGAGGCTGCACACAAATGAACGGCTCTCCAGCCCCTTCCCGTGGGGGAAAAGCAGATCTCCGAAACGCAGCCAGCAGGCAAGGGGATAAATCAGAGCTGTGCTGGGCCATGGGGGTAAGGGACCCTCTGGGGTGATGGGAATGGGGCTGCATAGATGCTGTGATACCTCCTCCTCTCCCTGACCCGTGTCCCCGTGGATCATAGAATCATAGAATCATAGAATTGTCAGGGTTGGAAGGGACCTTAAAGATCATCTAGTTCCAACCCCCCTGCCCTGGGCAGGGACACCTCCCACTAGATCAGGTTGCTCCAAGCCCCGTCCAGCCTGGCCTTAAACACTTCCGGGGATGGGGCTTCCACCACCTCCCTGGGCAACCTGTTCCAGTGTCTCACCACCCTCATGGTGAAGAACTTCTTCCTAACGTCCATTCTGAATCAACCCATCTCTAGTTTTAATCCATTCCCCCTAGTCCTACCATTACCCGACATCCTAAAAAGTCCCTCACCGGCTTTCTTGTAGGCCCCCTTAAGATACTGGTAGGCCACCGTAAGGTCTCCTCGGAGCCTTGTTTTCTCCAGACTGAACAACCCCAACTTTCTCAGTCTGTCTTCATAGGAGAGGTGCTCCAGCCCTCTGATCATCCTCGTGGCCCTTCTCTGGACACGTTCCAGCACGTCCATATCTTTCCTGTAGTAGGGGCTCCAGAGCTGGAGGCAGTACTCCAGGTGGGGTCTCACGAGAGTGGAGTAGAGGGGGAGAATCACCTCCCTTGACCTGCTGGCCACGCTTCTCTTGAAGCAGCCCAGGATGCGGTTGGCTTTCTGGGCTGCAAGCGCACACTGACGGCTCATGTTGAGCCTCTCGTCCACCAGTGCCCCCAAGTCCTTTTCTTGAGGGCTGCACTCAAGCCAGTCACTGCCCAGCCTATATCGGTGTTATCACCCACCACTGCGCAGGGGACAGGAGCCAGCACAGTGCTGTAAGTACAGGAGATGCTGAACCAGCAGAGCGAAAGCAGGACCAGGGATTTCAGGAGTCCCTTGCCTAGCACAGGAGCACTGACAAGTCTGGAAGAGACATTTCAGGCTGTAGCATGTTCCCGACAAAGGCTGCCAGTACTAAATCATCACCGAGCTCTTCTCCCACCCCAGGAGTTTCTTCTCCATAATGACATCCAGATCCTGAGACAACTCTTCTAAGCAGATGTGGAGGTTGTGTACCTCTCCATGGCAGGCAGTAGCCTGCAAGAGCTTTAAGAGACTTTACTTTTGACTCTTGGATGAGACTGGGAGAGCCTACAAGGACAGAGGTCCAGATCCAACACCCTGGGACTTCCCTATCCCTTGACAGCCCATTTAAGCAGGCAGCTGAGCCAGACAGCCCTGGGAGGCCTCCCGGTGGAGGTGTGGGACAGAACAAGAAATGCATTACCACGGTGTAAGCTATAAGCCACTGAGAGCAGAAGGAAGCACAGGTGGAGCTGAGAACAGTGCGGGGGGGAGGACACAGATTACCTTTCGAGCCTCTCTGGCCATGTCATCACTGGAGCAACTCATCTCTGGTTTCTTTGCTCTCTTCTTTTCTTCACGCTCCTCTTCTTCCGAAGAGACTTCTTTGTCACTGATGTGGCTGGCTAACTCCTCCAGCTTCCTCTTCAACTCCTCCTCCTCGGCATCAGGATCAAGTTGGGACTCTGGGGCTGGAGACTGAAGGAGGAGAAGGAGGGAGTTGTGTAAGAGTCGCCTGTGGTGGACAATGGGGTATGCCCAGATCCAGACACAGTCACCACGACTGGCCAGTGGAGGAACTCAAGGAGTGCTCCACAGATGGGCTTTGCAAAGGGGACTTTGACACCCCTCTCCGCACCCATTTTCACAAGGGGTGGTCAGACTGCCCAGAGAAGCAGCAGAGCCCAGCGAGCTGCACTCCAGCTCCACGCCGAGGAATACAAACTCCTGGTCTAAAGAATCTCCCATCCATTTCCCCCCCCACAGAACTTGCTTGTTTTTCCCTGTGGGAAGTTGCCTTTTCCTCCTCCTTAAAAAGGTGTGCATGAGGGATCTGGGGCCGAAACACACCGTATTTTCATTAAGAAACACGCTGGCTCTGAGAGCAGAGATCACAGCAACCCAAAGACACGGTCCACCAAGCCAAGGGAAGCAGCCACATGAAGTACCGCTCCCTGAGGTAGCTTTCAGAGCATCTAGGTAAACTTACTTGTGAAAAGAAAACATGCAGCAAATTCTCCTGTAGGATAGATGTCATATTTCCACCTGACCCTGTTATTAGTTGCAATCTACGTTACCTGGAGAAGCATCCTTTAAACTCCGAAGCGCTGGAAGGGAGCTCCAGAAGTTACTGAACTCACTGTCCCTCGCGTTAAGATGGGAATACAATTATCTGTGTCATACCTGGTGGCTTTTTGTCTAAGCTGTTCTTCACAACCTTGAACAATGGCATCCGCAGCAGGCAATCTTTCTCCCAGGCAACCTATTCCCATCCTTTCTCCTAGAAAGCTTTGCTTAATAGTTAACCTCAGCCTGTCCCGCAGCGGTTTAGACCCGTTCCCTCTACTCTGATCTGCCCTAGACATAGGAATAAATCATGGGAACCTGCAAACCTGCACATCTCCTACTCCCTTGGTCAGATTTACTGACAGACATGCTGAATGATTACAAACATGGCAATGCCCATTAGGAATTTTAGAAAAAAGAAGAAATTGCAGTTTCATCTACGCCTAGGGGTCTTCTCTGTAATTATCACTGTCCATTCTACTGAGCCATCAGCCGCCAGAGCAGCTCGTGTTGATGGGTTCGCACGAAGGAAAAGAAGGGTACCTAGTCTAAAATTAGAAACCCAAAATCAATGTCAAGCGAGCTAAGTATTCACAGGTTCTACATTGCGGCCCGGCTCTAACTTAATTTAGCTGTTTTCTTCCAAGCTTGATGGCATGGTAAGACAAGGGCGGCTCAGAAGAGGTACAGAAATCCTTCTTGACTCAGATCTTATATTGACAATAACCAGGTCACTTCCCCATACGTACTAGTTGATTCTCCCATGATTTCAAATGAGCCGTCACAGCCCTGCAGACGTACCGACAATACTCCTGAAATTAGCCTTTCATAGAATATTAAACTGAAGCCTAATTGTCCTTGTGCAGGAGGGGCAAGGAAGGCACTAGCTTGCATGGGGGCCCATATGCATGGGTTAAATTTGCTTCTGTTTCTGTCCTGCTATGCCATGTTTTCTAAAGCACTCCATCACCTGAAAGTAGAGAAGAGCCTCCAAGGCCAAACCAGAGGATTAAAATTTAACAGGGTCTTTTTGTCTATCTGGCTTTCTCCCTGCAATGCCGGCTGTTTCAGAGCAGCCCCTCCGATGACGAGGGGAAGGGACCAGCGCATCCCATGCTCTCTCCCTGCAGAGAAAGCACCTGGCTTCGCCCGGTTACCTCATCAGACCGCACCAGGATTTTTTCCTCCAAGCGGTTCAGCATGCGTTCGATTGCAGACATGCGTTTGCTGAGCTCATAAATCTAGAGAAAAGGAGAGAGAAAGAGAAAAGGAGTAGAGAACAGACCAGCCACCGCTGCCAGGTCAGTGAGAAAACAGTGCAACCAGCAGAAGAAAGCAAGCAGCAAGACACTGCCACCGTGGGCTGAGTTAAAAGACATTAAAAAATTATCTTTTGAAAATATGGCCCTGGATACCCTGAAGAGCTCCAGGAGGTGCATGGCCTCTCCTCGAATCTGGAAAACTCAAAGCGATGCTGAGTACCCGGCACACCGCAATTCTCACCAAAGCAGCATCAGTAGCTTTGATGCAGCGAACATAAGGCCACATCACTGGCCCTGTTGTGTCCCTTGTCCAGAAAAAAGCATCAGGCTGTAACAAAGCCACGTATCTTGCCATCATTCGCACGCTGCCCCAAATTCAAGTCAATGGCAGTGTTATCTTTCTACTAACATGTTTTTCAAGCAGCTACTGACCCATCACCCCCCTGCTAATACAGCGCTGGAAAGGAAGAGGGAAGAAGGGAAGAATTTCCTGTGAAAAATCCCAGATAGAAAAACTAAAATGGAAAGTTTTCTGCAGCACACTGAAATTTTCTGACTTCTGCATGCATTGATTTACCAAGATGCTTGGCCCTCCTTTCTCTCTCAACTCTTCCAACTGAAAAAAAAGAGGCGAAGAGAAGAGAAGAGAAGAGAAGAGAAGAGAAGAGAAGAGAAGAGAAGAGAAGAGAAGAGAAGAGAAGAGAAGAGAAGATCAAAGAGAAGTTGCTTTCTATGGTCAAGAGCCAAGACAAACTTTTTTGGTTAAATCACTGAAAACATAAAAGGAAGCTTTTTTTTTCTTTTAGAAATTGACATTTTGCTTTCCTTAAAAAAGAAAAAAAGTCTTTCTCCTTTGATGCAAACAAATAAAACACAAATGATGAGAAATATTGCCCATTTTGTATAGATAAAACACTATCTCCCACATCACTCCTGTTCTGAGTGGCTGCCTCCCATTCAAAGGGGAATAAGCAGCAAATGCAGTAAGTAAATGCACTAACAAAGAGATGCGAGGGTCTGGCTTTGTTTTTATAACATTCCCATCCTCTCACTTAGTTTTTGTGCTTCCTAGTGTTCAATTAATTAGATCCTCACAACAGCTTGGAGAGATTGCATCTGCTTAAGGGAAGATGAATATAAAAACCTGACACTCCTGGGAGCAGAACGCTGTAATTACCGTCCGGAACTCAATGCATCTTTAAGCAGCATTAAACCCGCAGGCAGGACAATCCAATCCATCTCTAAGTGGTTTCTCCTTAGTGTTTAAGGCCCGACTCTTGCATCCTTCCTGTTGACAATGAGAAGTCTGTGATGGGCCATCAGCTTCAGAGGAAGAGATGGTGATGAACCGAGCACTCGGCACCACCTTGCCACCGTAACACAGAGGTTCAGAGAGGTCAGAGCATAATGCACGGTTTGCTGTTGACGGGCTACAAGGATAGGAGGTGAAGACCTTGCTTGTGTTCTCCTTCCCAAGCAAGGCTGGTTTTGGTGCCTGGTGGTCACCCCATTAGGGTGCATCCTCTTCAGGGCCTGGACCGCCCTGCACTGCTCTCCACAAGACAAAGGCTAGCAAATGCTGCTCTTTATAAAACATTTAAAGCAAAGAAACTTAAAACACAGCCCATAACGAGGACATCAGTTAGGGCAAACCATCACTTGCTGCTGAGGAGGGAAGACGGTTGCTCTAGCAGAGGTGCTGCCTCCAGTCTCTCAACTACCCACGACCTCCAACAGAAGCTTTATGTAAAGAGGAGCCAGATGGCGTCAAAGCTTCAGGAATCCAGAACCACTGAGCTCCTGGAGTTACAGGGCTAGGGAACAGCCTCTGCTTTTGTTACTGGAAAAGCTAATTTTCTTGTGTTTGGGACTGAACAGTGTATTCTCTCCAGAATTAAAGCAAAAACAATTTTCAGATCAAACATATTTTGACAAACTTTCACTTAAGGCAGTTTTAGGAAAGAGGGTTAAAATGATACAGGGCAAAGAGCTGAGCTCTCCCACTCTCGAAACCTTCAGATGTCACCAAGGTGTCTACCAGGAAAACATTTTTGTTTTGAAGCTTTTGAAGCCAGGCTACGGGATTCAATACAGGGTTAACAAACATGCTTCTGGACCCTACACCCCACAGGCCAACATCCTGAATCGCCCAAGGGCACAGCCTCTCAGAAGTGCAGCACCAGAGTGACCCGTTGTGCTCACCCATCCTCGCTGTGCCCTGGGATGTCCCATGAAGGGCTGGGATGGCTCAGAAGCTCTGATGATGGTTACATGACATACCCTGAAAGTGCCTGTAAGCAGCTCAAGAGCCACTGCTTTGCCGCTCGGGACAATGTAGTCCACTGCTCGCTGTCCCAAATCCCTCGTGGCCTGTCTCTGCCCTCGTGCCAGCCTCAGCCCCTCCATCTCCTCCAACCTCAGGACGAGACGATGGACACCAGCCTCTTCTGAGACTCTTCTAGCTCTGCCAATGCAATAGAGCTGGCTAGCACCAAAGCTTGGTTGTGCTTGCCTTCTCTCTTCCTTGGGCTTGTATCTGGCCTCTCCTTGGCCAACAGCGACAGTGATGCACGTGTGCATCATTCTGAAGTTAATGGTCCAGCAGAGAGCCGGGTCTCTTCCTGCTGGCCGAGGAGAAGGCTCTGTGGGAGGGTGGTTGCTAGCTGTAAACCCATCAGCAGCACAAAGGGCAGGAAGGATGAAGAGCTATTTAAGCTAATGAACAGTGTTGGCATAAGAGAAAATGGGGTTAAATTGGGAGTGAGAACATGCCTTGTAACCATTAGAGTGACAACGCTCCACAGCAGCCTTCATACTGGTGTGATGGAGCAAACCACGAAGCATGCTGGACCGCTCTGCATCAAGAGCTTGCCCAGCTGATGAAGGAAGTCATCTGAAGCACTGGTAGGAATTTGTCCCCGTTTCCCCACTGCAAAGCACGGTGCACATTTCATGCCTAACGTACCATGACCTCATTAAGGATAACCACTCCAGAGTTCTTCCATTTACCGCTGACTGAAAATGGAATGGCATTTGCTGATTAAAACACGTGCTGAGAGAAGTAAAAGGCAAAGGAAAAGTTTCCCTACACAGGCACGTGAAGTGTGGTGCTGAGGGATGGCTGTGGTGACAGATCCCCCCACCGATTACCCAAAGGGGTCCAGGGTGTGCAAAGTTACCCGCTGTAAGCAGAAACAAGCAGCGGGCTCTCCCTGTGTATCTGCGTAGTCAAACATCACTGCACTTTTTGCAGCTTTTGCAGAGGTCTGAGGGATGCTTTTTACCATTCCCACCACCCACCATTTGCAAAGGTGGCATCAGGAACTGCAGGTCCTTGCTTGACAATTAAAACACACATTTGCAGCCTTTTTGACGCCCTTCTCTAGACTGTTCCCCCCTATTATCATCATTCAGGAGAGATACAAGACAGGTCGTCTCGACCCAGTCCTACTGAGGCAGGAACACTCCACGCTGCAAAGGAAGAAAAGGATCTTGATGCTTATTAAATATCCCCCTCCAAACCTTGTTCTGATCATAAAGCACCAGCACATTCAATTGAAGAAAGTATTTTTGGGGACACAGAAAACCATAGGTAACGCACAGATTAATAAGGACAGGCTGGAAAATTAACAGCAATGAAGACAAGCTTGTTACTGCGACAGCAGCATGGGCAGAGTAAAGCACCAGTGCCTGATTTTCTCTTTGCCACAGGTGTAAAAGTGGCAGGGCTGGAAAGAGGACCTGAGAGAGGCAGCACCGAGCTCCAGAGTACTTCTGCGTCATCCTAACGGTGCAGAGAAAAGTCTATTCTTCCTCACCTTAATGAATGACGGGGCATTAAACGCATCTTCCCAGGTCTCAGCCCTGCTCTCATTTCACAACCACCTTGTCAGGTTCCTCACGGCACGGAGGGCAGGAGGTGGCCTGGACATTCATCTCGCTGGTGCCACGCAGCCGTGATGTGACACCTAGATGAGCCAACTCCTACCTCATCCCACAGGCCCACTGTGTTGCTCTGGCAATGCAAAATGGCTACACCCCCAGCTTCTGCAGTTCCTGAGCCGAAGAGGAAGATCTTGAGTCTACAGAGATCTGCGATCCACTCTGCTCCCGCTTGGGTCCACACATGGGAAGCATGGGCACCAAAGCACCCATGCACAGAAGGGGCAATGATCGTGTGCTACCAGAAAAGCACACCAGCTTTTCTGCTCGCACTCCACATCCATCCTGGCTAGGAGACTGGTTACTGTGGTTGCACCCCAGTTTGCTGTCACTGCTTCCCATCTCCTCTCAACCAGATGGCACCATCCTTCACCGCGCAGATAATAAGAATCGTTTACGGCAAGCGAGGCTTGGCCATAGACTTGGTCTCAAAAGAGGTTTAACAGCTGTTTGGTACCTGATTCCCGGAGTGGCTGACGTTATCCTGGGAGGAGGCTCTGTTCCGGCGTTTCGCGTGATGGGGTGAGTAGGCAGGGAACTGGGCTCCCTTGATGTCCTCATCAGAAGTGTCCATATCTGCAGAGTACCGCGACTGGGGCTGCTCATTCCAGGGGCTGCCTTTGGAGAGAGAAGGCTTTAGCACAAAGGCACAAGAGATTCACGCCCTTGAATTCCTTCCTGGACACTGGTCCCATCCTTAAGACAAGCAAATATTCTTCTCCAAATTTCTCCAAATTTGGCACTTCTCCAAATTACACTTTCTATCCTTTGGCAGGAGATGCTTCTGCAGGAGAGACCGAGGTTAAGGATGGCTATGCTGGGCCAGGCTGCAGCTCCATCCACTGTGACCGCACAGCACTTAGCTCAGCAGGGTCCCACACAACGCTGCTGAGAAAACGGTGGGCACAAGGAGCAATGTCCTTGCTCTCACATGCCCCAAACAGCCAGGCCACTCACCAAAAAACTGCTATTGCCTCCCTAAGTTTGTTGGAGCCCAGATTTAGACTCTGCCTCTCCTGCATTGTCCAGGTGCTGGAAGACGTTTAGCTCAGGCTAGAGAGGTACCAGTCTAGGATGGAGCATTTAAAAGAGTGGAAAGTCTCATTTTTAAAGGAGAATTTCAAATGGGATAAAAAACAATGAGAGAAAATGGAATTAACAAGCCAGAGGGCCCTCTGCGGGGCTCAGAGTGGGAATTTAAACAACACACAATAAGGTTTACCCAGCGTTTCCTAGCACCCTGAAAATACAGAAGGATATATTCTACAGCTGCATGTGCAGAAGCCACTATCCAACCCTCCTGGCTCTGCTATCACAGCAGGAAAAACAGTGGTAGTAAAAGGCAAATCGTCATTTGCTGGGGTATTTACAGACTCACAAAACCACAGATCCTGTAGCCTGTAGCTACTTCGCAATCCCCAGCGCTTGCCTCCAGTTCTTGGCCAGTCTTAACTCCAGTTCAAGTCCCCTTAAAACCGTAAGCTTTCTGCACCCACACCATCCTTTGGCAAGGAGTTCAACTCATCCGTTACTGCCTGCAGGAGGAAACACATCCCGTTGTTCCTAATAGTGTCATTCTATTCTATCTAGTTTCTACTCTGACCTCTAGGTATGAAAGGGATTCACATCTTAAGAACAACCCCTCTGGCTTTGAGAAATGAGTTTGTTGGGAACAAGACCAGCGCGTTACAAACAACTAACTCCGGCCGATTCTTTCATGAGAAATAAAAAATCGCTTTTGTAGACGGGTATTTTGTCTTGACACTCAAGCATTTCAGTGGCTTTGAGGTTGTTAAAAAAAAATTAAAGACATTTTCATGTTGGTCCAAGTCTTGCAGCCACTTTTCCCCAAGATACAAGAGGAGCCTGGCCAGAGACACCTACCAGGTTTTGCATTCCTGTCCAGGCTCCTTCTCCGTGAATTCACAGTAAGCCGAACCTCTGTGCTGAAGTGCTGCTCCGGAGGGCTCACGCCTGGTCCCTGTTCCTGCGAGATGTGGTGGAAAACCAGATCCGCCTCTGCGATCCTGGGCTCCTTCTGGGAGGCAGCTTCAGCTGGGTTGGGGAAATCTGGGAAGGACTGAGAGACAAGGATTGGTGCTGAGCAGCTGCCGCAAGGTCTCCCTGCCTCTCCTGACCTTCGCCAACAGCTCCTACCCTTATCCTCCGGTCGATTGCATCAATATGCATCAATTGACCTTTCGTAACGCTGATTCCTAATAATCCATTTTAAAGCCTTCTCTGGTTTATGAACCCTGAGCAATACTTCTCATCACTGCCAGGGGGCACTGTTAATTTTTACAAGAGCCAGGCACAGAGTCCCCTCTGCTCGAATGCACAAAGCTCTCGTCTTTTAAAACGCCGTACCCTTTTGCTTCTTCAAACAACAGCCGCCTTCTGCCCCTCAAATAACCTGCAACCGATAAATCTAATCCGGATGCTCTCGACAGAGGCCAGCCCTCCCTAGACTCCCGTTGAATTCTGATGCATAAAGACGGGCTTAGATAAAGAAAAAATGAATCTACTTGTTTCCTCAAAATTCTGATCAATTTACATGAAATAGTGTGAATTGGGTTTTTTTTTGTGGGGTTTATTTGTTTTGTTTTGTTTTTTTAAGGCCTTTGTTACACTTCTCAGACATGCGAGTCCTACCCGGGGGTACAGTTTAAATTTTAAAGCTGCCCAATTTTTTTTTAAAGTGAAATTTCACCAGGAAAGGCAAATATGAGCAGCTCAAAAAGCTTGATCGGAAGCATCTCTGGCTGGAAGACCTTTTGCTCCCCAGAGCTGGAAGCTGGGGAGGGCTGACCCCAAGCCCTTGCTGGGACGGCAAGGAGCAGCTCACTGCAGCTGCTGGTGCTAGAGCTGCCTGTTCATCCCGCTCCTGGTCAGGGGCTCCCGACACTGAGACACATATAGTCTCCTGGATAGAAATAACCAGTGTTCATGCAGGTTTTGTTCCCCCCATGTTCTCCCTTCTGACTGATGGGGACGCCCACCCCGCAGGTGCCGTCCCTGCAGTCACTCTGGCTCTGCAGGACTCATCTTCTCAACCTGAGAAGGGTAGTGTGTCCCCCGGCCACTACATCCCCAGTGCCACCTCAAGGCAAAACCAGCCCCAATCTGGATGGGATGATGGGAGAAGAGTCTGGTCGCATTTTGTCCCTTAAGTACGGAACCTCCAAAAGCTCGTTGGAAACTAGGGTGTCCCGGAGCCTTGGGACAACACGAGAAAACTGTTGTCTGCAGAGAGCCTCTTGCTATCTCATCATACCACTCATCCTCGCTTCAGTCAGATGTCCTACTTCTGACTCAGCCCCAGGCAAAGGACTTGAAATGGGAGAAGAGATAGCAAGTGCGGTTAGGGGGATCAAGGATCACCACCACCACCTCTCAACACCGGCCGAAGGAGGAGGTAGCAGAGGTAGCAAGGAGGAAAAAGTGAGGAAAGGAACCCCCCAGCACTCTCCCAGTACCTGGAAGGCATCCGGGCTGCTGGCTGCTGGAGAGAGCTGCATAGACTGGCGGCGAGACTGAGCAGAGTACTCTGAGTCCAGTTCAAAATCAAAGGGATGGACAGACAGCAGGCGCTTTGTCTTGCGCATCTTAGTCAGCGTAGGACGTGCAAGAAAGGAAAATTCACCATAAACCACAGTTGATCTCGAAGAAAAGGGGAGGGAGTGCCCTTGTCTCCCTAGTTTGCCAGAGTCTGCACAGCCCAAAGCAAGGCTCCTGCTTTGTGCAGAGAAAATTTGGGTCCAATGTTGTCCTGCTTGCAGGGAGCCAGGTATATAGGGACAAGTGTGTGTTTATGCTGGAGTCAAGAAAAAGTGGGTTCCTGATTTCCACAGTCTCTGGCTCAGGACTGTGGCCATGAGCAGAGAGTGAGAAGCTCTCTCCTGCTTTATAAAGGCACCAAGGGAAAGCTGAGCCAGGTTACAGCTCAGAGAGAGATCCAGGAGATGCTTTTGAGGACTGAGGCACCTCCCCATCTTCAGAGAAGGGATGCTGTGGGCAGATCTGCCCAGATATTTGGGAGGTCGTCATCCACCTGGGGGCAGGAGCAGCTTGTACAAGCCTCTAAGACTTCAGAAGCAGATCAAAATGAGTTACCAAGTGTGTGAAATGCAGCACATACCCGTAGCCGCGGCCTGAGGTGGTATGTATGTAACAGCATGTATGTAACCGTACCAGCATCTCAAACACAGCGGCAGATTCCACACATGCTTCAAGGAAAAATACACTCTTCCCATCAGGCTTCTTAATCTGCATTTCAATCCATACACATAGTCCCAGAAAAAAAAACCAAGGCTGCACTTTTCTACTCTACCAGGTATCTCTTCTTCTAGTAAAAAAACCCAGGTAGGTTCTCATTATCCAGGTAGGAGCTGTGACTTTCATTTTAATTAGGGACTTCTATACTCTCAGGAGTGGGGTTTTTATTCCAGAGGGCAAGTATCTCTGATTTTACTGGCTTGGCTGTTTCTGTGCAAACTGGGAGAGGGGCTTGTCTCGGAGAAGGAAAAGAGAGAGAAAGGCCCCATTTTGAACATGACACAGAAAGCCACCCCCATCACCAGCACCACCACCACTACCCAAGGCAGACCCGCAGCAGCTGAGGGCACGAAGTGAGGCAGGAAGGAACCCAGACCAAAAGCGCTTACTCTGCTGTAGCACTCTGCTTCAGCTCCACGAAGGACGTCGTCTTCGTCATCGCTGTCGTCCCCAGTGCCACCACTGGTGAGGAGCTGGCATTCACCTGGAGGGGAGACAAGAGCACGCTGTGTGTGAGCAGCTCCTGCACCCCATTCCTGGGGGAGGTGGTGGTCCCCACTGTGGGGGTCACACCAATGCACCTGTAGGCGAGGCCATGCTTCTTACATGGGGTGAAAGGTCTAGATCAGAAATGCCTCCNTAGAGCAAAAACGCCCCCCCCCATTTTTTTTTTTTTTTTTTTTTTCTTGGCACACTACAGCATGGCCAGCAGGTTGCACAAGTAAGGGGAAGGGGACAAAGGATGGGAAACAGATGGGAACATCTTAAGGTAGCCCCAGTGCTGCAGCTGGCACGCAGTGAACACAGTCTAAGGCCTGTAAGGTAGATAAGGTAGAAGCTCTTTGGAGTGCAGTTCCCAGGCATCACTGCAGACACCCACTCTTAGCGTTTGATCTTGCAAAAGCTTGGCTGGCCTCTCGTTGCTTCCCCTTCCAGCTGTGCACCACCACAGATGTCAAAGTGACCACTGCAGGAAGATGAAGGACACCCGCACCACAGAGACCACCCCGAGGTTCGCCTGGGTGACTCCAGTGTCCGAAGGCACTACAGCTCAGCCCGATACGGCTCTGCCTCCACTACTCACAGCTGCCCTCAGCCAGTTCCGCTATCTACCAGTGACCTGCCCCTTTCTGTGTCCTCATCTCTGTGCCCAGACCACTGCCAAGCCCAGCAGTACACTGGAAACAGCACAAATGCCAGACCGAGTCCAAAGTCAAGGTAGGCAAAATGGGGTGGAGCGAATCCTTCCTGCAAGGGCTCCTAAGGAACGCAACCTGAAGTCCCAAATTCAGTGGGTTCCTTCAGAATATGGCCAGCTTTAAGTGTATGGCGTAGGTGCATTGAGATGACGAGTGCTTGCAAGCTTCAAGTTTAGCACGTAACTAAGAGTCCTGTTGTATCCGAGTCTACGCTTGGAGACCCCAGGTGTACCACAGTGCAAGAGATGAGCATTACAGTCCACCTTCACCGCCATGGAGAGATGTCCTCCCTGGTCCAGCCACACCAGCCTGTGCTGGAGTGACCATAGCCAGAGGGCGTGAAGAGAAAAGGGAACCTCTCTTGAACTGTAAGCCACGTGCTGCAATTCTCTTTTTTACTTACTGTTAATGTCTGGCAGGCTGTAAACTCTGTCATGAAGACCTAAATGAAAAGAAAAATAGTGGGGAAAAAATAAGTGAGCACATTCTCTCCAGGTACCTCGCAGAGAACAAGCCTCAGAGCTATGGTTAACCGGAATTCTTATTCTCTAGCCATCATAAGGCACAATCACCAAAAAGGCTCTTGGGAGAGAACAAAACAGGCACTGGGAGACAGGACTTGACTTTTAAAAGAGCTTATTGCCACCACTTGATGCAACACACTTGATGCAGCACACCTGGGGGTGCAGCAGCAGGGGAAGGCACAGCCAACAGCAGATGGCCACGCAAAACGCACTGGTCTCATGTCATTCTGCTGTACCTCCTGCACCCCGAGATACGTCCCAGGAGGAGATGCTTGCTTGCTCAAGGGTCAAGCCAATTCACTGGTGTTAATGAAGTAATAACAACAACATCATCGCTTTTTGACAAAGCCATCCGAATCTCAATTTTAAAGAAGCCTAAAGCACTGTTATCCTCACGCTTGGTTTGGTTGTTTCTTGGATTGTCCTTTCTGCGTGGTCTGATGCATTTTCAGACTGAACGCTGTATAAATTGTGTCTCGGTCCATTAATTTTATATTCAATGCCACTACTCTCCACGCTCTTTCTGATATTCCTGCCATGAGTGGTCTGGATAAAAGCACGATCGGACCAGTTGAATCAGCTCACGTCTATGGTATTTGTGCAAACTTTTCTGTGGCTCCTCAAGACGGGAATAAAATCCACGCTGGTTTTCAGAGGCAATAGGCAAAGCAGTGCAGGAGCTGTACGAGTGCCAACTAGCAGCCACCCAGTAAATAATACTGCGTTAACAGCTTTCAGCATATATTTATGCGCTATCGGACCAATCTCAGAAATACTGAAGATCCATAAACTCTGAAGAACATAGCTAGCATGCCAGCTAACTCACTAATTTTCATACAGTCCTCTCAGTGCCAGAGGATCATCAGATTGGCTGGAAAAATCATTGGATCATGGGAAAAAATGAGTGCTGGCTTTATGCAGCCAGCTGCGTGTTCTGGACCTGCAGGCTAAACTTGGGTTAATTTCACAAGCTCTCCCTCGTGACGAAAAGAGCTAAAAGAAAGAAAAACAAGAGCTGTAGCTCTTACGTACTCACAAACGGCAGGACACGAGACTTTTAAAACTGAGCACGAGATATTCTCCAGTCTGTGGTAAAACCTTAAACCTTAACAGAGGAAAAACAATCCACCAAGAACATCTGCTCTGCTGCTCCCAGTGTGAACACACTGCATTGAACCTCCTCTTCCTCCCCAAAATGTTTAGCACAGTCTCGAAACCACGTGGCACTCGGAGCAGCACCAATGCTGATGTTCCTCCTTTGGTGCACATCCCGACGCGGTGCTGCCCAGACACCCCGCGCACAGCAGAGCAGGAGAAACCCCGGCGCTCCTCCTCACCTAGAAATGTGGAGTTCACCCCTTGGCCCGGCTGCAGCCTGCCGTAGAGGGACTGCAGCACTTTGGCGCTTCCAAACCTCTTGAAACGGGATCGCACGTGTTCGTAGTACCACTCCAGGGAACCGATCTTCACGATCCTGCTCAAAGAGAGGATGCACATACAGGTGAGACAGTCCAGCCAGCTCACGGTGACCAGATCCTCACCCAGAAACCACCTCTTAACAGGAACACCGCCTGGTTTCTAACCAGCATAACTGGTTTCCAACCAGCATAAAGGGATGCTGAGACCGGGCGACCCTTCTTGAGCTTCAGCCCTGAAGGATCGCCTTGCCCCTCGCCCTCCATCAGCGGTACCTGGAGAGTCGGCAGGGATCGCAGACCCAGCCTTGCTCCTTCTTGTTGTAGCGGCTGCAGTTCTTGCAGGTGTAGAAGTGGCAGTCCAGGCACTGGCGCTTGCTGTTCAGCAGGAACTTGAAGGGCTGGAGGCAGTGGACGCAGTGGGTTTCGTTGAGGTGGGATTGATTCGTCAGAAACTCTCTCTTGCTGCTCTCCTGGTCGATCTTGCATTTCAGCTCCCTGCAGAAAACAGGAACGTGGTTTTGTGAGTATCTCACTGCAAACTCCCACGTGGCAAACCCCGTCATGCTTCCATCATTTCGGGAACAATTTTCTAGGGAAGATCCAGAGTCCCACAGCTCATGGAAACAGCTGTAGGGCAAATCTAATAAATAACATATCACAGGTTAAATGAGCTGAGCAAAGGTGGCGGCTCCAGATTCAGGGCAGGTTTACTGTACATTAGGATCTGCTACTGTTAAATTTAACATTAGATTTGGTTGTGCCAAAACCTGTACCATTTGCTTCGCAGGGTATTGATTATAAATTCTAGGAACCTCGGGAGAGCGGCTCTTGAAGTCTCATCTGCATCCCAACCCAACCCAATCTCTGAGCCTGTGGTCCAGCTGGGAATTAAAAGCTTTCTGCAATTCTCAGATTGAAAAAAAACAACAAAACAAAACACAATCAGAGTAAAAAGGATTAAAAGGGGTTTTGATCTAGTCCTTCAGTGCTAAATTCAGCACAGACTTTTATTAAGGACAGAAGCGATGTGCAACGGGGCTGTTCAGAGGACAGCAGCTGGAGGAAATGCTCATGACGGTCCCCTGGAAATGCTTTCACAAGAGCTTTCCGTGCCAACACAAGTGCTTTCCAAGAGCACCTTCTTCTGGCAGCCCATCGCTGCAGGCTCCCTTTGCCATCCAGACCCGGCTGGTAGAGCGGGTCCCCACGCGGGAAGGTGCCGAACCCCCAGCCACAGCCAGGGACAGCCGAAACACCTGCCGAGCCGGCGGGGGGCTGCTGGGCTACCCAAAGGCTTTCTGTTTGTTCCCCATGCCACACACCGCCTCAGGTATGTTTGCCTTTGGGGCTATGGCTGGGAGGCGATGTTTGACTTGTAGGGAAGGTCCTGGAAGGTTGTTTTCTGTCTAGGCAGGGTTAGGAAGCTGCTTTTTTCAGAGCAGAAGTCAACCTGGGCCAAAAAAAAAATCTCAAGTAATCAGGTTTGGAGGCTGTTTCAGGAACACGGCGTGGATCACAAGGCTTCTGGAGGTGCTCCTGGTGCCCCCCAGCTGCCGGCGAGAGGGGCTGACGCCGGGGCGACCGCAGCAGGAGCCTCGCTGGCGTGGCAGTGCGGTGCTGGGACGTCCGCGGGAGCAGTGGTGTGGCTGCTGGTGGGAACAACAAAAATATAAATCTAGCTAATCTCTGTTTAACCAAATCAGTTTGCACATTAGGGATCAGCTCTTGATTGTTTTTTTTTTTTTCCGGTGGGAGCCTTTTATCACCAGCTCGCTGCCAGCACACCAGGCTGCGTTCGCTCTTACACTGGAGTGACACCAACTTGCATTAACTGAGGATCTGGGACATGTACAAATCAATATAAAGACTGAACTGGGCGCCTAAATATTCATCTATTCAGCCATCCTAGCAGTATTTCTAATGACCTAGTGCAAATGTTCAGCAATAAATTTATACGTGGCTACTAAAAACAAACCCCCAAAGAGAAAACCCTTGGGTTGGGCTCAGTGTTCCTTTTCCAATCCCGTGCTAAGGCTGCTTCCAACAGGAGCTGCCCTTTCACTGGACTGCTTTTTCTGGTTCCCAGAGAGCGGTCGGATTCCTTCACCTCCCCTCCCTCGCCTACAAGACCTACTGAAGGGAGGACGAGTCTCGGCCAAACCAGTTTAAAACCTGCAGGAACCACACGCCTCTCGTCTCCTCTTGCTGGCAGGAGCACAAGACAGCCCTTCCCCTGCTCTGATGACGGCAGAATACATCGGTGGCGGTGGGATGCCAAACTGCTGTGGGTTTGGTCCAGCTGAGCTCCAGGAGAGATGCGGGGAGCCGCCCCCCCAAAAAAGGGGGTTGCTGTGAGGGATGTTTATGGAAGGAAGCCAGGAGAGCCCCCCACAAAGTGGCCATTATTAAATTTATCGGGCAAAGCATTACCCTCGCACGGCTGTGCAGTTTCTGGCCAGCTGAAGCCTTTGTCCGTTGTCGGTGAATAGAAAATAGAAAAGAAAATGCAAAGAAGCAGCAGAAAGGGAAGAAAAAGACCAAGCTGGGGGGGGAGAACACTACTTGCAGGCTTGCAGGTTGAGGCAAGCCCAGTGAATAGAAAAGCAAATGAATAGAAAAGCGAATGAGGATGGTCGGCTGCAGGGTCTCCCGTAACTTCACATCATGTCCCAGCTTGTTACAGGCAGAAAATGCTCACGTAGCTCCCAGTCCGGCATGCAGAAGCCTGGCAGACCTTCCCAGACCGGTGGTCTGGTCTATGCCAGGTATTAGAGAAATATCTGATGTGTGGCCTTAACTGAGCCTGCAGAAAGAGGCAATCAAGCCTTGGTCCACGTATCATGCTCTACCCTTGATATTTGGGCAGTGCCAGGCACTGCTGGGTTCACGCCAGCCCTCCGCGGGGAAGTATTAAACAACAAAATTTTAAAAAAAGCCATGACTGCTGGGACAAAGGGAAAGCTGCTGAGGGAGACAGCAGCCGGGGGTAGAAGCATCCTGAGACCTTCTCCCTGTCTTGCACCTCCCATGCCATGGCACTCAATCTGGGAGCCTCCTGGGCATCGGAGTGGACTCAGACGAGCCAGTCTGGCGCCAAGGTCAAGTTTGTAAGGAATTCACCTCGCCCACTGCTTTGCTGCAGGGCACAGCAATGTGGGTCCCCACCTCCTTCCTCCAGGCAGAGCTCAGATCCATCACAAGGGAGACATTCACCCTTTCCAGGGTGATAATTTTTCTAAACACCCTCGTCTGATCTCCATCCTGCACTTCAGAGCTACCAGCAGAGGAAGGCAGTAGTTGATGATACTGAATTATCTCGGCCTCCCACACAGGCTGGTTTTTCGTAGGCAAAAAAATAATCAGAAGGTTCAAAAATATATGACTGAGAGCTTCTCACGACTGATGGTGTAAATGGAGAGAGTCCCACACAGCCTTGCATGGAAACACACGACGGCAAGCTTTTGGGGGATGGTTTGACAGCTCAGATGCAGATATCCCAATTGAAGAAGGACGACCCTCACCCCTCACCTTGCCCTTTGGATCTGACTGAGAACCCCATCAGCTCCTGGTCCCCGGGCATCGCCGTGCCATCGGCACCAGCCCCGGCTCACAAAATTCAGAGGTGGGAGGGTAGGAGGGTTCAGCGGGAATGAAGCACTGTCCAAACCCGACCTGGGTGCACGGGCCACTCCCTTGGGATAATCACGAAAGCTTGGCCAGACCCTGAACAGGGACACTGCAGCTTCTTGAAATAAAGTTAAGAAATTATTAAGGTCCTGACGTAGTTAATGAACAAGACCTAAAACCCCGTGATTTCTCATGCTCAAAACTGAGCCTAATCCAACTGAACATTTTTTAAACAGCACTTTTGTCACAATGCCTTGTTAATAAGGACTTAGAAGGTACATCCATTTGCTGCTCCAGTGATTTTCAATCTTTTCCCAATCTGTGGCCCCCTAAAACTTTCCCAGGATGGCACAGCCCCCTGCATAGCATATTTAAGGCTACCACAGTAGCTTTACTACTCCTCTCAGCTATTTTTCCAGGATCTTTCAGGAGTCTGTGGACTTCCAGGACCCACTGAATCACTGAACTAATTCCTGCCCTAAATGCACAAGAACCATCACACGAAACAAAAGCAAGGCAGCCAAATCCCATCCTTTGCCCCTAGGTAAGGTCTCTCCGTGGGAGCCATGCCAGCGTCAAGCCCCACAAAGGCATTTCCTGAGCAGGGGCCAGATAGTTGTCTCCCCAAACCGCCGTAGCGACACCGATCAGCATCGCCGCCAATGGCGCAGCGCCAATTTGCACCTTTGTAGCCCCAAAATGCGTCACCTGGCTGCTGATAACGTTATCTATTAACCACTGTGTGTGATTTTCACAGCCAGCTCCTGGCTGTTCCTCCCCACCCGCAGCCTCAACGCCTTGCTTTATTCCTACAACCCATATGCAGCAGGATGTACAGGGTCCTGCTGCTGCCGCCGCTTGCTTGCGCCCAACCTCGCGGAGCAGAGAGCAGATACTCACTCCAGCCGTTCCTCCTCTTTTTTCCGCAGATCAAAGTCCCGTTGCACGACTTCCCAAACGTGCTTGGCCTCCTCATCGGTGAGCTTGGAGAGATCCAGCTTCCTCCCCATCTCGTCCCAGCAAGTCCAACCCGCTCCCGTTACTCGCTACGCCGAGTGCTGGCTCTCCCGTACCCAGGGATGCTGATGGAGGGGGACGAAGAGCTCGGCCCCACCGCTGTGCCTGCCCGTAGGAACGGGCAGGGGCAGAGCTGCGGGCAGGCCAGGCAGCTCCTGGCAGCACCACAGCTGGTCTGCCGGGCGAGCCTGCCCTCCGAGACGGGCGGCCAGCAGGACTGGCGCGGTGCCTATCGGCTGCGGGGACTCCCCGTCAGCAAGGCGGGCGGCCCTGCCTTCCCCCGGGGTCCTGCCCGGAGCCGCAGGCAGCTCCAGACCTCCTCCAGATCGTCTGCCTGGGGTGAAAGGAGATGTTTACTCTCAGCAGAGCTGCCTGTTTTATGCAGGGTGCGCGAATCAAACGAAACCTTCCAACGCCACAGGGTTTGGGAGGGGGCTGAGCATCCCTGGGAGGAGCACGCCCAGGGGGACCGGCTCCATCACGATGGGTCCTGCCCCACCACCAGCCTCTGCTCCCCTGCTGCTCGCTCCACGGCTCGCTCTTCTGTGTCTAATCTCGTTAAACCATTTCCCTG
>VYZM01004627.1:488503-502314 GCA_013398915.1 Dromas ardeola | reverse complement strand
CAACAACTTTCTAAGGAAAAATCAAGAGCATCTGTCTGTCCCCCACGAGTATTGCCACACCGGGGACTGGCCCCCGGCATTTGCCGACCACCGTCACAGCGATTCGGGAAGCTGAGCTTTGCTTGTAGCAAACAGCCTAATTAGGACACAACGCTGCCCTCATTTACAGTTAGCAAGAAAAGATGGTTTGGCAGGATTTTGAGAAAAATACTGAATACGTCACATACCCAAAGGGACAGATATTGCAAGAATCCAACTACCAAAGCTGTTCTCTTGCTCAGTAAAACACTCCTTGTGTGTCTAAGCAGGAATTCCCCGGACCTTGGATATTAAAAGAAACCTGTTTCTCTTCTTCATCAGAGCAAATATTGATACTAACCACACTTTTTTTTTCCCCTGACAAGTATCTAAACAGGCAGTAAGACGGCAAGACCGAAGAGGAAAAGTATTCTGCCTGGTGGGACCAGCCTCCCTGCTGCTCGGACACTGCAGGGAATTATCCACCCCGGTAACTCACTTGAAACAAAGATTAGATTAAACTCTACGAGCAGAGCCAGGAAAGGATTTTGAATCCAAACTTGGGTGAATTTTGTGCGGAGAAGGTGATGATTACAGATGCAATGTTGAGCTTGGATATCAGGAACGCATGATCTTCGCTGGAAGCCAGAAATTGATTTCTAGCTCCTCTTGCAGCGGAGATGCGGTCCCGGCAAAAGCAATTAGTTTATTGGCAGGAGCCAGACATCAGTTGAGCTGCTCCTTACGTAAGCGTATTTGAGTGCCCTTGTGCACCCCACTGAATCCGAACAGCGGAGCGGGTCAATAGATACTAATTAACATCACAACGAGACCCTGTTCCGGGGCCTGTGGGTACAATCATGCCAGGAGCTCCAACGCTGGGGTTTGCACCACCCAGATCTGAATATTTTCTTCTCCGAAAGGATAAGGAGGTTGCATAAAATCAGGAAGATGTGGCCTGCTATGCAATGAAAATGTGAAAAACACAAGTGCTCAGCAGTGCCAACGCCCCCCAAAAGCGCTTGCTTAGCCAGAAAACCACCGCGTGGGAAACATCCCCGGTTCAGGTCCACAGAATTAATTTCAAGTATTACGTTGGCCTGGAAACTGCGTCTCTTTAGGGAAACTTTCCTCCCCCGGCTCGCTGGTGTATATACCGGCAAAGAAAGACTCTTTTTTTTTCCTCTTTCAAAGCAGTTTGTTGAATTTTGTAGCAGTTCAGACCCAGCAACCTCCAGCTTCTAGCAGTCCTCTGCTTTGAGAGGGACAATCAAACCCGCCTGCTCACAGCTCTTTCCCCCATCATCCAACCATGAATAAAAGCTCCCAAATCTTACGAACTCATGCAAAAGAAAAAACCCAGAGTCGCTCACACAGACACTATCACATGTCGTAGGGACAGATGATGTGATATGAAGTTCACCAGCTCCTGTGGTGGCCACGTGTGTGGGGGGTGGAAGTTAGGAGTAGGGACGCAAAGAACAGGGTGAATTATGTGTTTCTTATTAGCTGGAGGCTCAACTGGACCTCAAGTTCGGGTCCTGGGGGGTCTGGGCACCTGGGTGGCAAAATGGGAGAGAGATGTTTTACAAACTAAGCCTCTCCTGGGAAACCAGGTATGGATGGAACTCAGGCTTGCTTTCTGATTTTCAGTCTTGCCAGATGAAAAAAGAATGGGATTTCTGGAGTATCTTCTTTAAGAGAAACATGCCCTTCTAGATGCAGGGCCGCTCTTTTAAAAATAATATTCACGTGAACTGTTATCTTTTCAGTTCTTGGTAATCTTTCTAAGACAATTGTGAACTGATAGAGAGGACAAGTGGCCTGGACCTTCTCCAGCTGTCCATTTTGCAGTGTTTTTTTCTGATAACTGGAAGTAAAGCCATAAGCAGAGTTCAACAAGAACGATGGATGAAGATACTGTTTGGTCACTTCTCAAGATAGCAAATGCCACCCTAAGTGAAACCAGCCAACACTCTCACTCCCCCATCCTCATTTTCAGCCTGGCATCTCCAGGTGCAGAGGGCCCTGCTTGGCCAAACCAAGGGGTAAAAATGCAACAATTTCTCTAAATGTAACGATACCTGATTTTCCAAACAGCTGCCCCAAGTGCTGCAGAGGGAAGACGCGGCTGCACAAGGTTTCCACCACCCTACACGTAAAACCAGTGCTGGTGCACGCGGGCAGCTGCAACCGAATCAGATGGTCAAATGGCATTTGGGGACGCCGAGAAGGACACGCCACGCTGCTTCCACCTTGCACAAGCAGTGCTTTGCAGTAGATCGCCATGCTGGGGTGACTGCAGCAGAGCATGGTGCACCTGCAGGCTCAGAGGTGGGAAAACAGGGTCTTGCAGGCAACAACCGTCAGGCTGATTGGGATAAGCTGCTGAAATGACGCTCGGGAGGTGGGTTGATTTACAATGGTGCCAACTCCAGCTTTGATCCTTACTCCATGGACGACTGCGATGGGTGTTTTGGTTCCCATTGGCGTAGGGTCATCCCAAGCACCTGGCCAAGCTAGAGGAGTTTCAAAAACCCAGGTGGAATCAGACCAGGAGCACCCACCGGCAGCTTCAGCCCATCTGCAAGGCACAGGCAGAGAGGACACAAGACCTTTATTCACAGGAGCATAGCAAAAGCAGGGCAGCTCTAACAAACAAGGCAGCAGCAAACATATTAGTGATGACCCTAAGAAAGCCTTTGCTGCTGGAAGAGGCAATTTCACAGATGCCTCTGCCTCTCGCACCATCCCCCTACAATCATCTCCCAGTCATGAGATCTCTTAGGGCTGGGATGGCATTCCTTCTCCCTTCAGCTTCTTGATAGTTTTACAAAGACCTCTTATCATCCCCATTATGCTGGAGCAGAACAAGCAGGGCAGGGAAGGGATGTACAATGCCGCTGCTATTTCTGTAGGTGACCCGCGAGGGATCGTTACGGGTTTTATCTATTGATACGACTGTTTAATTATGTTACAGCATGACCACGTCTCATTTGGAATGACCACAATGTCCTCACTTAAAGTGAATGGCCATTCAACACATTAATTATCATGGACAATGATGCTCTGACATCTGCTGCAATTAGAAAACTATCTGTCAGGGAAGACTTGAAAACAAAGTTTGTGGAGTATCATTTACAGGGTCAAGATGTAAGGACATTTTTCCTACCTATGTGAATGTTATGGAGCTTTAGTTTGGGTGATGGCATAGTAGTATACGTCATCCCTCCCTTCTCTTATCTCCCCCAATTTTTCTAACATGGATCTAATCATATTTTTGATGGATTATGCCACAGGCCTACTGTCAGCCTGACGTGAGAAGTGCTGTGTCTTTGCATTGTTTACAGAGAGGACGATGCACCAAAACCTGACCCAAGCTCACCATACTGCCCTCATATCACTCACAGCCCTTCATTCCCATGTATCAGGAATTATTTCCACTTTCCTCATCCGTTTTACTAGCAAAAGAAAGACTGGACCATCCCTATTCTGTTTCCAGCTTGCCTTTGGAAAGGAGCAAATGCCACAACCTCTATTTTTCAATTAGTGCTTTAATCATAAGAGAAAGCCAGACACATGCCTACCAAAAGCTGTCTGGGAAAGTTCCCACCAGAAATTAAGGTTTTTCACAGAAACAGGATTTCCCCTAGCAAGCTAGGTTAGTTTGGTCCTGTGAGAATGAATCATTTGCAGTGGTCAAAAATATAATTCAAGTATCTGCCTTTGGGCAGGTGGTAAAACGCTTGGCAAAGGTCACCACCCTCTACAGCTCATAGGAATTACAAAGGTAAACAGTAGCTGAACAAATGAGTAAATCCCTACAAAATCAATATGAATTCAAGGTCACTTCCAACACAGGTGTCTTAATGGATTATGTCCTATTGCAACCCATCAGCAAAGGATGAAAACAAAGACCGTTTTGGGCTACGTGGACTGTGGAGACCACACAAGTCCTACCCACAGTCTGGGAGATGTGATTTGAGAAACACCTTCAGGGTCAGCACCTGGGTCCCGCTGAAGTTCATCACTGCTGTTAACATGGGTGTAGGAGTTATGCCAGAGACCAACAGTTCGATACATCTTAAATGCAAAATGTTGATGGATTGGGCCAAGAGCACTTTGATACGTCAAAGATCATGAGATCTAGGATGGAGAAGGCTGATCATTAGACAGGCCAGTCCATTCCCACTCCTCTACAGCTGGCAACAAGAGCGCTGACCCCCTATCCTTCCCAGTGCTCCACGAGGAGACCAGACCAGATCACGTTGGTCAGGTTTCTGCCCCCTTCTCTCTGACAACTATGTCCTAGCCTATCTCAGAGGGCTGGCCTTCAACCCACGTGTTCAAATATCCTCCGTTGCAATAGCCTAGAATAGCCTGAGGGCTCCTCTGTTGTCACTGGCAGATGTGGAAGTCTTTGCAAACAGCTTAAACGCAACATAGGGCATATGAATCTTGTCTCGAGGCAGGGGATGGACCAGCTGCATGATTCTAGGATAGTCCCATCCAGTTTGCAGGAAAACCTACAGTTTTTCACCCCATTTTGACGATGATGAAGCGGAAGTTTTGCTGGAGACATCAAACTCAAGCGCTCTCCGCAAATGCCCAAGAAGGTCATCCTGACAATTTCAAATTTTTTTTCCCCCCTTTAAATCTTAAATGTAATTATGTTGTGCCTGGGATTTCAGCCTGTAGTGAGGACTTGGATTAACGCTATCCATATGGAAAGCAACGCTGTGGAAGGGGCTGGAGGCTTCACCAGTTACACTGGAAACAGCCTGAGCATCTGCAAAGATGTGAAGAAGATGAGAGTTATGGGGCAAGGGCACCAACTGGATGTTCCTGTTTCAGCAGGGTCAAAAAACGAAACAAACACGGTTTTAGCGAGCGAACTGCCTGAGAAATGAAGCAGCTTGTGCATGTCTAAGGGTGCTTGCTCCAGGCTGTCTGAAGGCACAGGCTGTCATCGCTGAACTCATTCCTGCTTTGCTGAAGCCCGGGGGGATCTCTCCCACGACGAGAGGCTGGTACCGCTGCAAAGAAGAAACAGACCCCAGAGATCTGTCCTTTGCTACTGCCTGCCTGCTAAGAGATGATGCTGGGGAGACAGCATAAGGAAACAGATGATCACAAAGCACCCAGTTTGTCTAAAGGACACCAGAGGCAAGTCCCTGGAGATAGCAGAGATCCGCAGGTGTCAAAAAGAGGAAAAATCAAGCCTAAAAACAGCTCGGAAAAGGCTTCGTAGCTGTGAACAGGAAAAGCAGACCATGCCCACCAGAGGGAAACCCCAAACCAGAAACTCTCCTGGAAGTCTTGTTGACTGCCCACGCAAGCACTCACAGCTGGCTTTTGCTTTTTAACTCACCCAAGGTGGTCATCAGGACAAAGAAGCAGGAAGGAGCTCAACATCTTCCTCAATGAAAGCCCCGAGGCCCCAGAAAGGCAGAAGACCCCAACGCAGACCCCCACGGGCTAAACCACAGCCTCTCCAAGGCCAGGCGGGATGGTTTCCACTCTGGAAATCCCTGCGTACCCTGAGTGCCCTTACCTCACTGAGTGCAGGGGTTTGGGGCGCATGGGAACGAAGACTGAAGCTGGCTTGGGTTCTCCTTCCCAAGGGCTGCTCCTGGGCACTGGGTTGCAAATAAAGACGATCTCCTTTTGCTTTCAGTATTTAAACACTGGAAACAGCAACCAAGCGATTGCAAGTCCGCAGAAAGAGCTACCTAACATGAAAATCCTAAAATCTAAATCCTTTTTATCCTAAAACCTTGCACACAACACATTTCCAACCCCCCTGAGGAGCATGGTATCATGCAACAGAGGGGTAGAGATAAGCTACGCTTGGCACCTGACCAGGAGGAAGACACGACTTTCTGAACTATTAAGCAGAAAATAAGTGTATTTGACCCCTTGAGCCACCACTGGGAAATGGGGCTGGAGCTTGGCAACCCATGACCCCCCCAGAGGAGGCAGAGGGGCCAGTCACTGCTGCTGAAAAGCAGCTTGGCACACCTCTGGGAACCTCCCCAAGATGCCCTAATGGCAAAACTCTCCTTCCCTCACCCTGTTTATTAGCCTTATTTATTTTTGTCTTCTGTAGAGGCTGAATGTTGTTCTGAGCTAATTTGTGAGGTCTGTACAGGCTCATCGTGCCCAAGTCACTGGCTGTGGGTGTGTGCTCAGGCTGTGGGATGTTTTCAGACTCTTGCTCTCTTTGTTTTCAATAAACGTTGAAAGAAAAAATTATCTTTTCTTCTCTTACCTCCCAGTAACCCACTGCCATGTGAGGCAGCCCTTTGGCACTCCCAAACCTACCCAGGTGCCTCCTGCTCAGAGATGTCCCTGCCTTTACTCCAAGCAAGGGTGTGGGGCAGGAAGGCATGTCTCAGGCTGGAGAGAGTTTGGGCAAGTGTACGATGGGGCAGATGCGGGCATGGAAATGAAGGTGCAGAGCCCAGGAGATGGGTCCCGAGGCTAGGGACAGGTGGATGGGGAGTGCCTTTGGCTTAGCCCCATGGCCCGCAGCTCCACAGATGTCCAGCTGAAACCCATCCCCTCCATAACCACGTGGCTTTTTTTACCACTGTCCATGCTACCTGCTGTGGCTTGGGTTTGGACCAACCAGCAGAGAGCCTGCAGAAGCCCCCTGTGATGATCTGTCCTCAAAGGAGACCTGCTCCATTCTCACCACCCAGCCCTGGGCACCTCCTGGCCGTGCTTGCCCTGGCAGCCGTCCCCACGCCAGTCTTCCCTTGCTCTTCAGCAGCGTCCTTCTCCGCTCTCAAGCTGAGTGTTTTGGGCTCCAGCCACAGAATTCGTTTTGAGCTGCAGCTTGTTTCCAGCCCACCGACCTGCCCTAGGCTTTATTTTGAAGCTCCAGCTTCCAGGAGGCTCCTTGGTCCCTCCTGAAGCTGTCCCAGGGCTTCATTGCCCTCCTTGTTCAAGACGTGAGACACCTTCCAGCTAGAAAAGACAGAGCATGTTGCTTTTTCTCCCCACCAGACGTGACCCTGGAGGGATGGGAAGAACTGCTGGGAGGCAGCCGGCAGCCTGGGCGCTGTGCAAGCGCTCGCAGCAAGGTCGCCTAAGGAGAGCCTCGCTGGTCGATCCGCTCTCTAATGAGTTTCCATGGGTCCGTCTCTGCACTGTACCGCCAGTGAGCACCATTATTCCTGTCCTCTTTTGAACATGCTGCTGGCTCCCATCGCCTTGCTGGGATGAGGTGGCCACTCTCCAGGGCTCAGAGCAGGCAGGGGGAGGGAGGGCAGAGTCCTTCTTCCAAACACAAAGAGGCTGCAGAGCGGGAAGGGTGAGGAAAGAATCCTTCTTGCAATTATCCACTCGGTGAATCCGGAAAGCTCCTTGCATTACCTTGGCTTGGCACTACTCCCCGGGGTGATGCGGGGAAGGCAGGGCGCATCCCGGAGCCCAGGCACCCGCCATCCCTGGGGATGCGACAGCCCAGAGGGCTGCTCCCTGCTGATCTAACAAGTGTCTGATGAGCAGGTTCAAGCCAGGATCCAGCTCCTATACTTCTCATCACCATTCCTGCTCGTCTGCTGCTCCAGGCCACAGAGAGAACATCAACCCTGATCCTTTTTTCCATCGCTCACAGCCTACCCCCATAGGCGACCGCGCTGGGGTGCTGCCCTCCCGGGTGGAGCCGGAGCCACTTGCATCACTGCGGGATTATAGAATATTACACATATGTATTATATATACGCTGCGGTGGTACTGCAATTTAGCATCCTCAGAGACTTACGGGGCCCTGAGGCTCCGTGCTTCAGCTTTTTGGCTGGGGCAGGGATGGCTGTGCCTGAGCAGACCTGGCTGGGGCACAGGGGGGTTTCAGAAGGTGCCAGGGGGCAAAGCTGGACTCTGCCTGCCCCTCCTGTTTCGGCAAGCTCCAGCTTGAGATCGCCAGCCTGCTGCGGCGTGGGCTTGGCGGTGGAAATATTGAGGGATGAGGTCATTCATCTGAGCATCACCTATGAAGCTCCCACCTAGCACCTCAGCAGCAGCTTTGCACTGAGGTCCCCCGGCTCGGGTCCTAGTCTACGACCTCCGTAGCATCTCTGCCATTCCAGCCACATGGGAAGGGCAAGAGGTTTTTGTCTCTGCCAGACTTTAGGTGCCTCCTCGTCTGTGAAATACCAGCCACCCCTCCAAAGCCTCTGCAAGCTTTGTCACCTCCCCGTACCTATAAAAACCCCCGGCAATGCCAGGCCTTGGCTCTGCAGATGTAGACATGGACCTGTTGTAACGGGTCCAGCGGAGGGCCACAAAGATGATGAGAGGGCTGGAGCACCTCTGCTGTGAGGACAGGCTGAGAGAGCTGGGGGTGTTCAGCCTGGAGAAGAGAAGGCTCCGGGGAGACCTTATAGCGGCCTCCTGGTACCTAAAGGGCCTACAGGAGAGATGGGGAGGGACTCTTGATCAGGGAGGGGACTGATAGGATGAGGGGTAACGGTTTTAAACTGAAAGAGGGGAGATTTAGGTTAGATATTAGGAAGAAATTCTGTGCTGTGAGGGTGGTGAGCCCCTGGCCCAGGTTGCCCAGAGAAGCTGTGGCTGCCCCATCCCTGGAGGGGTTCAAGGCCAGGTTGGACAGGGCTTGGAGCGACCTGGGCTGGTGGGAGGTGTCCCTGCCCAGGGCAGGGGGTGGCACTGGATGGTCTTCCAACCCTTCCCTTCCAACCCAAACCATTCTATGACCTGGCGACTTGCACAGCACCGAGCAGGCGATGGAAGCCAGCTGGCATGAAACACCCCCCCAGCAAAGCTCTGTAAACCGCACAAACGACTCGTGACACGCTGGCTCCGCAGGATACAGCTCATCTCCCTCAGCCGCTGAAGATGCTCGGATAAGTCATCTGCTTATCAATACCCTCTCGTTACACCCGGTAATAAATGAACATAAGCTGCTTTTCTTTTCCTCCCAGCCGTTGAGGCAGACTGAGTGAGGAAGCTGGAGGGGAAACCAGGAGCCTGGCTGTGTTTGTGTGGTTTTGGGTGAGTCGTATGAGTCCTGTCCCAGCCTGTCCCCCGAATCTGAGCCCACTTCACCCCGGGAATAACAGTGACAATGAGAACGGGCTGGCAAAGGAAAGGCATTTGTGGCATGGTTCGGAATGGCAGCCTGGTGGTTTTTTTTCAGAGAGCGATGCAAAATTGAAGCATCTAACTTCTGGTGGCTTGAAGCGGGCATGACTTGCTCGGTCTGGAGCTACCACCCCAAAATACTCTGGCTGGAGGGGTAAAGGGTGGTCTGTGGGACATGACAGAGTTGGCAGGCTACAACACGGATGACTCTAGACATAAGAAGAAGCACCAAACACTGCAGGTGAGCAGTGGGAGAGGCAGAGCTGCCTCCCACGGTCCTTGAATTGGTAGGAAAAGGGAAACTTTTTAGCCCATCCAAGCTAGAAAGCACGTTCCGCTTCATATAAGAAAAACAACCCCTCGTGTGTCTGCAGCTGTGGTTTCCTCCTTTGCTGGCGTTTCTGATAAAGCTCCAGCCAGAACCAGGCTTGCTTTCCTGCAGCTCTTTCTGGTGTAACTCAGATTTCACCCTGGGGTGCACCCAGGGCCAGGGACATGGTGGGTGCCCCATGTCAGAAGGGCCCCAATGAACCTTGAATGGGGAAGGGGAGGTATCCCCTTATGGATGCAGCAGTCAAAATATGACCAGCCCCAAATCCTTCCTTGTTTTGCAAGCTCCCAACAACAACAAAAGCGTCGTGCTGCTCATCACCCTGCTCAGCACGTCCTCTCTGGGCACCCAGCAAAACGTCGCTTGAGCTAAGAAGGAATAATCCCCATGTAGGATTTTTCCAGTTCTGCTGGAAAAGGAGATTTTTCCAGTTCTTCAGCTAGAGCTGAAGCCACCCCCAAAACCGTTGCTGCTGCAGATGCAGTGCTGAAAGGTGCAGCTTGGGGAGCCCAAGGGGATGCTCTTCTGGAGAGAGCAGTTTCCTTGTGCCACCTTGTGGAGTCCAGCAAAAAATACAGGCAGCAAGTATGGGAAGCCAGCACATGAGAAGGGGCTTTTTATATTAATAAAAGGTTGTTGCTTGGCAAAAGCAGCTCTCTCTCTGCTGTTCCCAAGCCAAGCGCTCTGATTTCTGGTCTGTACATTAACCCCAAGAGAAATCTCCATCCCTAATGCGCATCTTGATACCTTCCCTTTCACTCTCCCCTGGTTTCCAGCCCAGCAGCGAGAATAGCTATCTGTCAAGTATATTAACCTCCCCATCACCTCAAACGATACCTCAAGGCTGGAGGTGTTTGCCTCAGCTCTGGATGCTGAAGCCCCCATCCCCTTACTCTGTTCAGAGAAAGCGAATCTGGGCCATGACCCAAAGGTGGAAGCATCCAAAACATCGCTCAAACAAGCTTTGGGCCAGGAGCACAGTGTTTATGCCCCAAATCGGACACCACCAAACAGCTCTGCCTGCCTTCTTCCAATCAACCAGACCTAGGACCTCCTTTCTAGAGGACATCTCTAGAAACCCTCCTTTGCAACCTCGGACAACCACGATCTCCGGCAATGTGACACCCAGGAGCAGCTCAGCCGGGTCTCCTGAGCTCAGGCACATTCCACGTGCTCCACTGCCCCAGCTTGGAGACAAAACACCGGGATTTTTGTGTATAACTGAAGACACTGAGTATTTCTCTTTCATAAACAAGTTTTTCACAGCTCTCTTGCCAGGTACTCTCAAGGGGGAGGTGTCCTCCCCACCCTCCCAAAAGCTTAAACCACAGAAAAGAAACAAACACCATATCTAAGAGTCCCTCTTATCTTTTTTTTTTCACCTTTGGAAAGCTCTCCCAGCCTCTAGGGAGGGTTTGGAGTTGCCTTTTTCTCCTCCCTGTTCCTCCTCTTGGTAGAAAAGGAAAATCCCGACTGCTATCCCATGACTGGTGAAGTCCAGCCAGGGTTGGCCTCTTACGGGGGGGGAAAACAAATGTCCTCCTCTCTCTCTGGTATTCCTCATCCTAGTTGAACACAGGCCAAATTGGCATTTCTGTGAAGAGTTTCAGGTCATTTACGTAAAAATTGCTCCCGATGTTAAATGCCAAAGAAGATTTGACCCTTGTTTGCTGTAGATCTAGACACCCCTGCAGCATCCTCCTTCGAATACCCCACACCCTGCCCCAGTTAAAAACCTTATGGCCAACTTTGTTTTGATGCCTGTGGGCTACCAGTTTGTAATATGGAAGTACCCATCTGGGGGAGGGAGTGTTTTCTCCTTCTCTTTGTGCCATGGACCTCTTTGCTCGTGTCCTTTGGACTGAGAGCCCCTGGGGACCAAAGTCATTTCCCACCCTATGTGTGTATAGCACCCTGCACAGCTTTGACCCAAACCCGTGCTCCTGGGCTCCACCAAAGCACAGCTGGAGGAAACCACTGCCTCTGAGGCACTCCTCCATACAGGACCTGGTATCTCCGTAGCCATATAGGTCAGCTTAAAGCCACATAATGCACCCCAAGCCCCAAAACCATCACAAGAGCCAGCAACCTTTGGGAGCTGTTGGACACAGAGGCGGTCCCTGAACACTCTCTGAGCTTGTTCCCTTTCGTGGGGGTTTTATCCGGCTTCCGGGATGATGACATGGGCGCAGGGAGAACATCTCCCTGCCAGGTATCCAGTTACTGCATCATTCTGCCTGAAACAGTCCTCCCGCTGTGAAGGCATCGGCCGGATCAGCCCTTCCAGGGAGATGAGGCATCAGCGCCCTGCAGACATCCCGGCTGCCTGCTCCAAGACACAAGTCTTGGCGGGGGATTATTTCACATACAATGGCTTTTCATTCAGCCCGCGAGCATCTAATTTGATCCAGGGACTTGCAGAGCGGAGAACTGGCAAAACGAGATGACCAGATGTTTTCTGAGGAGGCCTGCGCTCCTCTGTGGCACAGCGAGACGGATGTTAGTGGCAGCCTGCTCGAGAATATAGATCAATGGAGAAATTAGTGAGAACATGCTGCTGTCAGCACGAGCAACGTACATGCTGTACTCTGTACATCACTGCACGTTCCTGCTCCACCAAAGCCTCCCTGTTGCAGAGCAGAGGAAGAGGTCAAATTACTGAATTGGTGCTTCAGATCCACAAAAACCCTTCGGTGTTAGCTCCGCAGCAGGTTGCTCTCTGCCCCAGCACTCTCCCTTGAAAAGGGGGCACCAGCTGGTATTTTTATGCCTGTTCGGTGCCAGGTTTTGGAGGTGAAGAGGGAGCAGGATGCTCTGCAAGGCTGCTGTGGCACCCTGGATTGGACCATGAGCTGCCAGACAGCAGTGTCCCCTCCTTGGTCTGGGCATCATGTAAATGCCCTGCCAGAGCTCACATTCTGGCATGTATGCACAAACCGGGGGGGAGGAACGGCAATTTGGAGAAACTGATGGACAGCCTCAGACCCCAGTGCTGCAGCCTGGGCTGTGCTTTTGTAGGATACGGCCTTTTCCGTCGTGCTTGAGCCACCAAGCTGCGTGCCCTGCACTGGAGGGGTGTCCAGCAAAAGACAGGTTATGAGCTGCAAAGTAATAATCCATTCACCCCCGGGAGGGTGCTGGCATGGCCAGCCATCACTAGGTCAATCCTTACATCGTTAGCACCCAAAATGCTGTTGTCACCAGCGAAGGTGGCCTCACTGAAGCAGAAGGTTAGGGGCAGCCCGGTGGAAGTGGTGCTGAGACCAGCGCGAGGAGGTGGGTGTACGGGGGGGAATGTAACCTCCTGCCTTGACAGCCCATCAGCAGGGTGCTTGTCTCACCCCCTCCCTCCCAGAGATAGCTGCAAGTTGCTTTCATCTCATCTTCTCCATGTTTGTGCTCAACAAGATTTTGGGTTAGAAAGAGCCATGCATTAAGGCTTAAGCCCTAGCCCGCCAGCAGCGTTTCGTTCACAGTGGATAATGCTTCCCTTACAAGCAAAAAAGGACCGCCATCATATATATATGATGTCCAATCATATATATGGCCAATCAACATATAGCACAATTATTTTCTGGCTGGTGACAACCTCACCTCGAATCAGCATAGCAAGAAAGGTTTGGGATAGGCACCCAAAATGAGCACCTCGATGTATAGCAAAGGTGGCCCTGCCATGAGGCTTCCTCAAAGCTGGGCCTAAGGACAAGCTCCGCTCATCTCCAAAGTCATATTTTGGGGGCAGAGGCTGGGACGAGGTTAGCCAGAGACCGGGTCGCAGCCAATGTCACCGTGGGTGTGCTGGTGGGTTGCAGCAGAGCAAGAGGCAGAGAGTGACTCTGGGAGCCAGGGGCAAGTATGGGCTGCTGTAAGAGGCAATTCCCTCTTGGATTTCTGGGTTTCTATCCCAGGTAGGGGAATGTATCTCTGGAGCCTTGCGTTTGAGGGCAATAAACTCATTTAGCTGTTACCTTCATATCTGACTCACACTAAGAATCATTTTGGGACAGCTGGCAACCTACCAGCATTTCAGTTTCCTGACCAAAACGGTAACTCACCACGCAGCTCTCCACATCGCCGGTACCTGTACCTTTTCCTTGCAAACAGAGGAAAAGCCGGGGAAGTCCACCTCCCCACCGTGCCTGCCACAGCCTCCCCGCCGAAGCTGCTCCCGCGTTGACACAGGCAGCAAGAGAAAACCCATCCTCCCTGCAAGATGCTGCTGGCGCGAGACCCCGCAAAGCACAAACACATGTCAACGGTGGCCAGACCGGATGCGAGTCTTTCTCATTCAAGAACAGTAAGTTCGATGGATTGAGGAATCAAAGGTGTCAGTGCCAGGGGACAAAAAAAA
>VYZM01004627.1:455182-488468 GCA_013398915.1 Dromas ardeola | reverse complement strand
AAAAAAAAAAAATCTTCAAAAGTATTAGATTGCTCTGAAGGCGGGGAGGAAGCCTAATGCAGATTAACTGTGATTTGGGAGAGGAAACAATTAAAGAAATGCTGGTGTTTGCGGATGGTGCATCCATCTCCTCTCTGTTTGGAGGACCAGAGACTCCTGAGTGTTAGATAAAGCAGGAAAAAAATGCATACACAGAGTAAAGCAAGAAGATCCGAGCTTTGGGACCTAATCCCAAAGAGGAACATGAGCTTGTTGGTATGCAGCCTCCAGTCTCACAAGAGCTGATGCACACTGGTGCATCCCATGGGGTTAAAGCCGGGCTTTGGGCTGGAGCATCAGTTATCTCAGAGACAAGACCTTGCCCTGGCAGCAGCACTTTGTCAAAGCTGCTGACCTGCAGGTTTTTTTGCATCTTTACAAAGCCCAGAAATGGTCTGAAATAGCGTCTCTGTGCCCAGCAAGCCTCTCTGCTGATTCAATATTTACCAGAAGGTTTGATGAAGAAAGGGTGATTAAGATGGAGAACGTTTGCTAACCCGCCCCATTTATCAAACTGGAAAAGCAGAGTTTTGGCTGCTCCGTCTTTTTACTGAAACCACTCATTACCTGGTGGAAGGCGGACAGCCCCCGGCGTATTCACCTTCAATCCAGCTCCAAGTCATCCCCGCTTTGAAAATTCACACTAAAACCTTCTCAGCCTGCAGACAGCCTGGGGCTGCGACAGGATGATGGAGGTTACATATGTTTGGAGGGTATTGAGTTAGACTATTTGCTCGCAAGAGGACGAAACATCCCCTGTGAAAGCTGATCAGGCTCAATCCACTCAAAAACTCCAGCATCTGAGCTTTGGAGAGCAGGTTGAGACGGAAGGACCAGCGCTGGGCTGGACTCTGCTGGGGGAAATCTCGCCTTTGCAGGCAAAGCTGTGGGGTGACGGCACACAGTGCACGTTCGCAGCTGGTTTGGGAGTAAGAAATTAGGAGAGAGCATCATCTGCCACGGACTCACCCTCCCCACACTCCTCCTCCCTAGGAGTGGCGATGTGCCATCCCGGAGGGAAGGGGCCAGTGTGTCTGGCCACGTTATTTATGGACCACAGGGAGCCAGAACAACTCCATCAGGCTTTGCTGGCACTCGGGCTCACTCCTCCCGAGTTTTAGTCGCATATATGCTCGGTCCCATAAAGATCAGCCTTGTTCCATCTTGCTTGTAGTGGAGAGGTACCTTGCTGCTAGGTAGCGCGGGGATTTTTTAGGGACAAGCATGCTGTTCTTCTGCCTTGAGGAAATGACGCGATTTTCACGTGTCCCTGCTGTAGAATGAATGAATGAGACGTTTGACGGAGGACACATTAGTAAGGCTGGCAAGCCTGCTGGCTCCGGCTTTTATAAGGAACACTGAAGGCTTTTTTTCCACTCGTTTCTGCCATGAGCGGTTGGAAAGGGTGATAAACAGCAACGGTAACCATGCAAAGCCGTCCCCACCTCTTCCTGCCCCAGGATAGGTTGATCTTTCACATCCAGGGACATCTCCAGCCCAGGGGCTGCAGCGGGGCCCCGGCACTGCCGGAGCTGCAGGTGCTGGCAGGAGGAGGCGATTGCCCAAAGAGATGCCTAAATTTGGGGAAAGGTTCATTGCCGCAGAGGTTGCCCGGTAATTAGGAGGTGTCTCCAGCTGCAGCAAGGAGGATAATAACCTCCCGAGCCTCTGCAGCCAATGTTTGCTCCCCAAAACTGAGCTACGGGACGAAACGACTCAAGACTCAATTCCTCCTTTGGCTGTGCAAAACCAGCCTGGCTTCCTCAGTGGAAAAAAAAAAAAATAATTAAAAAAAAAAAAGCAACAAACAACAAATCCACCTGCCAAGCCTACAAACTTCAGCAAAACAGCATTCTTCTTCTCAGGCAAATAATTTCTTAAAGCTTTTTTTTTTACCCATTATACTCAGATTTTGAGCGGCAGCTTATATCTGGTCATTTGTGCAGCTTTGTCAGATTAATTTTGTCTTTTTCTACCCCTGTCAGACCTTTATTTGGTGTTGAAGTTAATTCCACTTACTGATTTGCATCTGATTGTGTGTGGGTAACCTGACAGTGCTCAGGAACTGATACTTGCTTAAAGAAAAACTATCTGATTAAAGATTGAGGTTGTGTCTGCCTCTCTGATGCAGCTCATGCAGAAAAATACATTGCTCTGAAAATTGCCTAGACCAGCCAGAAATGCACCTATGCTTTAGGTGAGTCTCTGGATGGATCTGGGCAAAGGCCTTAGCTTTTTGGCTTCCAAAGGAGTTCTAGACAGTTACAGGGGAAAATTCAGCATCTCCCAAACGATGCCCCATCAGCTCTACCCAAAGCAGTGACCGGCCCTGTGGAAACAATGCACTTTTACCTCCTTGTTTAGAAACTCAGCGTCTCCAGATGCCTCAGACACAAACATCTCAAGCACAAGTTTTTCCATATGCTCGGTGCAAATCACAGACAAGCCCCCGAGGAATAAATACATACCGACCGCATACATGCTATTTCCTGGGTTGGTTTTTTTTTTTTTCAATGCTAATTCCAAACAAAACAGCTACAATGCGGAGATGCTGTTTATATCGGCTCCTCATCAAGTGACAGGATGTTTATAAGGGAGAGAGCAAGATTACGCAGCCTGGACCCCTGTGCCCACCCAGCAGGACTCCCTGGCACAAGGAACTCCGTGCCACCCAGCTGGGGACAGCAGGGACCTCCCCATGGAGGAGAAGAGGAGAAACAAGCGCATCCCACCCTGGGGTACCCTCCTTTAGCAACAGGAATGCCAGGATGCAACACAACGCGAGGATGTTCAGTCACTAATGCTACTTTTTGTTATCACTGGGAAATATGGTGTCACCCTCCCTGTTGGAGCAACCTGTGGTGCCCTGGGGAGCAGCAGCCACCTCTGCCCACCATGACCCTCCCCAGGCTTTGCTGCCAGCACTCTGCCAGCTCCAGCTGTCACTTACACCCTCAGGAAAGAAAATACACGTCCTATACTAAGGCCCAAGAGACCAGAGAGGGATAATTAAAAGTGGGATGAAGCCAAAGGATGAAGCCAGAAAGGAAAACAAGAAGCTGCATGATGTGAGAGATGGAGAGAGGAAGGGGGATCCAACCTCAAATCCATGGGATCACCTTGAGCAAAATGTGGGGGGGTTTTCCCTCCTCTTAATTCACAGCTCTTTTCAATTCAGGGGGGTGGGCCAATTTTCACAGCTGAATTAAACCTGTTTAACTTGCATCATCTCCAAAGATTAAAAAGCAGCAGTGTTTCGGGTGGATCACCTGGCAGAAAAGCATGGTGAGGTCTGATTAAGGACCTGGTGCCCCAGGGGGGAGGCAGAAGCCCTGGCCAGGTTGGGCTGTGGGTCACGATCCCCATGGGGTGTTTGAGACTCCAGCATTGCTGCTCCCCGGCTTTCTCACCCTGCCTGCAAGCAAGAGCTGTTTGTGGAAAGCTCCATTTATTGTGGAAAACCCCACATGGGCAAGATAAAAATATATAATCATATTCCTTTAATAGGGAAACCTAACAAGAACTTACTCCCTGAGGAGTGGGATGTACGGTACATCAATACAGAGCTTTTCATTTCCAGTGCTGTCCTCTCCCTCTTAGCATAAGGCACAATTTTTTCTCTTTATCGCTAGTGCACAATGACCACAGATTTCCAATGAACTGGCTACAGCAAACCCTCAGGTCCTCTCTCCTCCATATCTTCCCGACTAACACAACACTCATTCATGAGTATAAATAATTCCTCTTTGGCTCATCTGCCGGTACATCATCCCGCCCGTGTGGGCAGTGAGTATTTCTGGCTTCTCCCTGACTCCAGCTCTTCTCAAGCCACCTCACTTCTCTCCCTGGTAATTAGTAACAGTCGTTTCCATCACAAAATGAGAAATTTCACTGGACCGTTGAAATTCAGCCCATTTCAAATGGCTTTTTATGCAGCACAGGGCTTTGAAGTTGCCACAAGACATAGAATCATAGAATGGTTTGAGTTGAAAAGGACCTTAAAGATCATATAGTTCCAGCCCCTTGCCCTGGGCAGGGACACCTCCCAGCAGCCCAGGCTGCTCCAAGCCCCGTCCAGCCTGGCCTTGAACCCCTCCAGGGATGGGGCAGCCACAGCTTCTCTGGGCAACCTGGGCCAGGGGCTCACCACCCTTACAGCCAAGAATTTCTTCCAAATATCTAACCTATATCTCCCCTCGTCCTATCTCTCCACACCTGGATGGTGGCCAAGATTTTGAAAGATTTTTTAATCCCCTTGTACAAGGCATCACCTGGAAGTATCTAATGCAAGAAAACAGGAGCAACACAAAGCAAAGGCTGGTGAGGTCTGCACTGGCCAAAACGCATCTTACACATGCTCCCCAAGTTATCTTTTATTCTGAGAAAGAGCTTAGCTAGCATCTTTCCTAGAAGCTGAGCATCACAGTTCACATTACAGTTTAGTGACCTACAAGCTGTGCGTTGCGTTAGAGGGGAAAATATTCACATTATTTACATATTTGAGAGTAGTTTGTTCATTGTCATCGCTGATGCTGGAAAGCCCTTCCAGCAGAAGGGCTTTCTGCAGGATGCAGTCAGTCAGGGCTCCAAGTTTCTTCATTTGAGTTTCAATTTCTCCTGAAGGCCATACAAACGCAGAGAAAGAGTAGATACGCTCAGATAAAACATGCAGCCCTGGTGTAGTTTTGCTTTTATTGCTTCCTCTGGGGTTAGCCCTTTGCTGTGATTTCTTAGCAGTGTCAGCCTCAGTTGGAAATGTTGCAGCAAAACAGGCCACTGATTTCTCAAAAGGCACTGATTTCTCAAAAGCAAAATATTCTCTAGCATACTCAGAAATTTTAAAGAGCTTTGATTTGGGGATTAAAAAAAAAGATGCACAGAGCAATGCATTTCAGTAACTCTGATAATATATATTAATAAACAATAATATTAATAAAAATAACTCGTAACAAGCCCCACTAGGTGAAGCTTTTATTTCACCTTTGATTTCAAATGATAACACTCAAGAAGAGGGAAGAACGGAAGGAAACCACTTTTCAATCAGGCTTGCACCATTTCTCCTCCCAGGAAGGGCTTTTCCTCCAGTCACATGGGAGATGCCGAAATTCTCCGTTTCATTCTTAAGGCTTTTCCTGCTGTTGCTATTTAAAATGGTAGGAACCAAGACCAAAAGACTCCGAACTGTGCCCAGCTCCTTAAGGCGGCTCTTTCCCCTGCAGCAGTTGCACCGATCCCCATTTTTTGCCCTTCACATAAGCTAGGGAGGCAAACCCCGTTATCTTAGAGATAAGGAGCTGAGAGCAGGGCAATTACCTATAATTATACAGCCGGTGGCAGTGTTACCTGAAATAAAAGCCCTCGAAACCAAAAGTAGTTTAGAGAGGAGATACTGCTTTATTCGACGTCGGGTGCTAGGGGGAAAACCCACAAATCTAGCACACCTTACCGGAGTATTCACCCATTATTTATACACAAAATATTCTCATTATTCCACCTACCTAATACATAACTCCACCTAGGCCTACATAGTCATTAGGGTGACCAAATAGCCTTTTTCCCCATGCGTATCAAATTTTGCTGCGTTGGCCAAACACTTCTATGCAAACGTGAGTGTCTCCGTGGTTGTTTGGCTAAGGAGACCCTTCCTCACATTATCCCTTTAAGGTATTGAGTCATCTCAGGACGGTAAAAGTTTGACGTAAGTTTGCCAACTTCTTGAGGTTGTTCTTTGAAGTAGCCATAACTCTGTCCTAATTGGTGTAGGAGTACATACTTGACGTATAGAAGAACCTTGAAGTGATTAACTACTTCTGGTTGTCTCCTCGTTGTTACTATCTGTAACATCAGCTCAGTGAATAACTATTTCTACACAGTACGAAGGTCAGTAATTAGCTATTTTCTCACACAATACGAAGGTTAGTAAGAAACAATTATTTTAGAAACAAAGCAGAGGCCTGTCTTTGGTAACAGCAGAGATCCCCAGCACTACGTTAGGGAACACACTAATATCCTCCCCACCGACTGTTGCGCGCGTAGTGATTAACTTCACTCGTAAGAGAGTAGTAGTGAAATATTTCTTAATATAAAACAGTGATTTAACAAAGTTAGTAGTGAATGCGGCAGTGTTTTATGAGATTCGATGGCAAAGTACACTTGGTTATTTACTGCTTAGAGGCCAGGGTCAGACGAGCTGTCAGGAAGACCCTCCCGTTGAGGTTCAGAAAGGACCCCCTTGCTTTCTAAACTTCTCAGAGAGGAGTTGAGGTGCGGCTGGATCCAGTCCTAGTCCCAGACTTAGTCAATGGTTTATATCTAAAGGATTATATATGCACAATTGATCCTTTATATCACTTAGCTAAGATTTCAAAGTGTAGCATGCTATTAGTCACTTACCGAGGATCTGTTGCACCATGGAATCTCTCAGCCTTGAGGTGCAGAACCTTAAGCGAGCGTCCCCACTCAAGGAGAGATGCTGGTGTGCAGCCACTGCCGTGCAGGAGAGCTCAAAGGGCTCTTGGACTGCCCACTGTTGATAGAGTAAGATAATTGACCTGCAGTCATATTCACATGGGAAAAAAATACTTAGTTCCCCCCTCCAGACAGTGTTTTGACTGTGTTGCCAGCCATCCCCCAAAGTCCAGGTGCGACTCATCACACTTCCCACTGATCGTTATGGCTTGAGCAGGAGCCGGGGTGGGGAATAAGGGGAGAGCACACCACCACACCGCCCTGCGCTGGGGCACAAACCTCCCACCCCTGCTACCAATTAGGGGATGTGCCCTTGATTGCAATTAAGCCTGGTTTGCACCCAGGTTGTTGGGATGTTCATAGCATTCCCAAGGGCCCCTCCTCATGCAACCTGCTTTGAACCCCCTATCACAACTTCATCCTCAAGGATGAGAGGGGGATTTTGCAGCAGTGTTTTAATTTCTTTGTTTTATTTCTTTTAATTTCTTGTGGGGTAGGAGCGGCAGAGCCAGGTGGCTCTTCTCTTGCCTTAATTCCCACCCTGACTTGCCCAGCTCATGTTCTCCCCACCCTCTCTGCATGCTCTAGAGAAGCTCCTCTCCTTTCACCCTGGCTATTTCCAAGTAGAGGGTGGTATCAATCAAAGTAGAGGGTGGTATCAAATGTGGCACAAATACATCAGGAGACATTTGCGCAGAGGCAGACAGGCGAACAGAAAGTGTAGGAGAAAACCAGAACCAAGAAAAGCTTCAGAAAATATTTCCTGGCCCACTTCTTAACCAGGGTGCTGGTGGTGGGGGAAGTATTTGGGCTAAAGCAACGGCAAATCCTTTGGAACTAGTGAAAATCATCTATTGCGAGCAAAATGAAAATGCAATCTACAAGCCTGCCCTTCTAGCAGAGCAGCTCTTTGCCTTGCTTTGCAAGCAGGAGAAAGAGCCTGTTCTTTGAAACAGGGGGGTGAGGGCCACAGCCGGACCTTACGCCTCCAGTCTGCTGGTGGTGGAAAAATAACGGAGCAACCTTTGGTTTTGGTGGTACCCACTAATTTCAGATAAAGCAGCTGCCCCATCTTGCGGGAGCAGGTTTTATTTGAGGGAAAGAAGGTGACCGTGGGTTTGGTGGATGCCCGAGGAGTCCCTGGAGGAAAAGCCAGCAGATGGTGCTCAAGGACGGAGCCAAGGCGGGATGTTCTTGGGTGTCCCCACCCATATGTGACCTGGAGCCAGCTGCCCTGTGCTTGTGTGAAACACACAGGGGAAAACCACACAACATTTCTTAAACTGGGGGTAGAAATGGCCCGGCTGAAGGGCATCCACAGGCAGAAGAGAACTGCAAAATTTCACTGCTGGCTGCCTGTTTCAATGAATTTTTTTAAGGGTCCCAAGCTGAGACCCTTATTCCGGGGATGGGAGGACATCCAGATCCCCTTTGCATTTGTGCAAGAAAAGAGCACACAGAGCTTTTTGTATCGTGGGTGGAAAGAGAATTCCTCAAAATCCTCTTCCTGACTCATAGCATTAATCACGTCTACTTATTAATACACCAGGGAGGAAATCTTGCTAAACTTAGTCCCAGCTGTCTCTAGAAATTACCAATGCCATGTGATTCGGTCTTTTATTAATTATCAGAGAGGGTTTGTTTGGTGGCTGGGGGTGGAAAGATGTCACCCTGTCCCCAGGGGTTTCACTCACACCTGTAACATCGCAGCAGCCGGGGTGGGGACCTGCCCGGGTTCCCTGTTGCTGCCGTGATGGATGGGGACCACTTTGCAGGGGGTCATGAACACGAAGATAAGAGGAAAAAAAAATAATAATAACCCCACCACGAAACACCTCAGCATCCTGGCTGGCTGCTCTCCCCCTGTGCGCTAGCTACAAAGTCCCTTTTTGGAAAGGAAAACCTTTCAGCTTGGTTAATCCAGTCATAAAGGCAGTCAGACGGGAATCTGAGACCTCTCGTAGTCTCCTTTAATTGTTGGAGCACTTGGTAAAAGTCACTTCAATATTAAAACCATATTAAGACAAATTCTGCAGCACAAAAAGAATAAATTCTAACTTCCAAGTTAAATATGTTCTCAATCGAGCTGCGATAGGCATACCCTGCAGGTCATATGCGTTTTGCCAATATTGTTACATTATTTATCTCCGATCCTCTATCTTGGCCGTTTTTCACTGCTGTTCTGGGGTGTCTGCAGCTTCCCTGGTGAAGGGCCTGAAGAATAAATCTTACGAAGAGCCATTGAGGGAGCTGGGACTGTTTAGTTTGAGGAAGAGGAGGCTGAGGGGAGACCTCATCCCTCCCTACAACTACTTGAAAGGACCTTGTAGAGAGGTTGGTGCTGGTCTCTTCTCACAGGTAATTAGCGATAGAACAAGAGGGACTGGCTTCAAGCGGCAACAGGGTAGGTTTAGACTGGACATTAGGAAAAAATTCTTCCCAGAAGGAGTGGTCAGGCACTGGAACAGGCTGCCCAGGGAGGTGGTGGAGTCCCCATCCCTGAATGTGTTGAAGAGCCGTTTAGCTGTGGTGTTGGGGGATGTGGTGTAGGGGAGAACTTTGCAGAGTGGGGTTGATGGTTGGACTTGATGATCCCAAGGCTCTTTTCCAACCTGAGTGATTCTATGATTCTATGATTCCCTGTGTTTTGTTCTTTTGTTTTTGCCAGTCAATTAAAAATGTTTTCCTGCGTTCCTTCATTGCCACGCAGAAAACTGTTTTTTTGAAGGTTATCTGAACTAATGGCAATACAGATCCCAGTTGCCATTGAGCTCGTATGACCGAACCATACTGGTTTCCACCAGTGGCGGCAAACTGGGACCGCTGGACCCCACTTGGCGGATGTGATTCTTGCCGGGTGCGTCATACAGGTGACAGTGGGGCTGAGATGCGCAGGAGAGGTGATAACCTGACAGCCCGAAGGCTGGAGAAGATGCAGGGCAGCACATTGCCTGTGCCTGCCTGTTCGGTAGGAGGCTGGCAAGGGGCTGAGAGCCCCCGTGGCCACGTGCTGCTGCTTTATGGCATTGTCCTGCTGCCCTCCCAGTTGGGCTCTTCCCTCTTTGGAAGGAAAACCATTTGGTTTGGACGTTTCTGCCAGCAAAGCGCACCTCTATCATGTGTATTTTATCTGTTAGCCTTTATCCTTAGATGGGTCCTATCCTTAGATAAGGATATCCTTTATCCTTAGATGGGTCCCTCGCCCATCTTGGCCACTGTTGTGTGTTTGTCATCGCTTTCCAGTGGATCCCGTTTGCTCCATGCCCAGTTCAGCTGCCCGCCGACAGCCGGTGAGGAGTTTGCGAGGCACAAGAGACATGCCTGCAGCGCACTCTGCCAGGCACAGCTCTCATTTGGGAACACCCTGCCTTTCAGCTCCAGCTTGACAGATTTGAGGGGGGACAGGACATGTCACCCTGCTTGCTCTGGGGCATGCGGCTGGGGATGTTTGCGCTGGGTCCCTCTGCGAGGCCGGTGCTCCAGCCCAGCAAATGCCAAGCCAAGCACCATTTATTTCTAGAAACGAGCTATTGCATCAGTTCAGGGGCTCAGCACTTTCCTGAAGCATTCCAGCTATTTCTTTATGTGGCTAGTCTTTCAAACAGCATAAAAAACCCAGAGCAAACATAACAAATCCCCATTTGAAATGAAGTGAGCTTGACTATTTGATTCCAGGGACGCCGTCTCAGTTCCAACCTTATATGGAACCAAACAAGGGCAAGAGATAAGGATTAATATTTCCATACCATAATTTCTTGCAAAACACAACCCAGTCCAGGCTGAAATGTTTAACTTTGGCCAGTGACATGCTGTCGCTCAAGGCAGAGGAATAAAATTAGCCCCCCAGATCTGCCTAATAAAAAGTTAAAGGTATTTTTTTCGCAGCGCATAGGTTTTAGAAAAAAAGCACAACCACCAGTCAGCAACTTTCAAACTTTTTTTTTTTTACTTGAAACTTTCCACTAGGCTATATGTATTTTAAGATATTTGTCCTTACGCTAAGGACTTTTATTTATAAGTTATGCTATGACATAATCACTCCACTTCTTCCTCCTCATCTGGGCAGGTAAAAAAACCCCTGTTAATGTAAAGAGGAAACTGCATTAAGGAGAGACTCTTTCCTGCTGCGCTGATGCTTGTAACCGTTCGGGGGGATGAGGCTGAGCTTTCTGCAGCCTCAAACGTCTCTGAACGGCACTGTGCCGGAGCCCTGCGTAACTCGGTATGGTCCTTGGCACCTCCTGGCTCCTGCAAACATCCAAGTCCAGCCCTTCCTGACCAAAAGGTACAGTTAAATCAGCTCCTGCGACCCCACAGGGCTTTTATATATATATATATTATTTTTTTTTCTTCCTGACGATAAGAGGGAGAAGCATTTTGGAGACAGTGGGGCCAGCACGGGAAGGGAAGACACACAGTGCGGAGGCACCCCTTGGCGCCAGGGCAGGGGGGGGACACACACACAGGGGGGGACGGGAACCGCATGTGATGAGCAGCTCTGAGTTCAGCCCCGGGAACGCCAACACCAACCATCTGGATCCCATTTGCAATCGGCCAGCCCCTCGGCACTCCCGCGTCAGCCGCCGCCTCCGGCCTCCCTCAGACCCGCGGCGGCCGTCGTGAAGGGACCAGTGCACCCCCATTTCCCTGGCCCCGCTGCCGCTTGCACCCCACCGAGCAAGGCGAGCGGGGACTGGGAAGGCTGAACAGGACTGGCACGCCATGAAGCAAGGGTGAGAGGCGCTTCAGAGTGGAAAATCCTGGAATAAGCAACTTTTTTGAGGGGTTCGCTCAGGGGTAAGTGTTGCTTTCCACACGGGAGCCTTTAGCCTGGGCTCAGCAGCTGCCGCGCTACTCTCCCCTTCCTCCGTGGGGTGTTCCTCTTCAGGGAGTTTTCAAGGAATTTTGGACAAAACCCATCCTATGTGCAAAGGGGTGTCCTCAGAGGAAAGCTATTGCGCTCAGAAAAGCGGAGCGATGCCGGAGCCTCGCTCACACCGGGAGCCTCCTCCCCGAGCCAATGTACCACAGGTGCATGGGGACGCTTCTGGTCCCAGCGGTGCAAGAGAACTAAACTCATTCAAAAGCACCGAGCAGGGGATTTCCCCTGCTGCTGCAGGATGGTGTTTGCCTTTGGTGCCCCGAAATCACTGCCGCGGCAGCTTGGTGAGATGGGAGCGAGATGCCCCGGGAAGCGGTGGTGTGGGTGGCCCGAGGAGGGCATGTCATGGTTTGGGGAGCTGCTTGGGCACAAGGAGGTGGGTGCATGCATGGGACCCTGCAAGGAGCCTGGCTAAGGGGACGTCTCGCTGCCCCTTTCCTGCTCCTGAGGCTGGGGGTTGTTCGATAGCAGCCCTCACCCCTCCTGCCTCAGGGCGAGGTAGGACGAACTGGCCAGAGATGCTGGTCACCCTGTCCACGCCACGTCCCACTGCTGGGAACGTCCCTGCTGCTGCAGGGTGGGCCAGTGCTGTTGTGGCTCTAGGGACAATCCTCATCCTTTCATGCTCATCCATGGAGAGACAAATGGGCCAAACATCAGATATTTTTCCCCAAGGGCTCTCCAGCCTTGCATGGAGCCACCTCCTTTCTCCACAGCCCCCATCCTTGCTCCCTTCTGCCTTTCCCAGCCTTTTTCCTCCATAGCCCCAGTTGCCCTCAACTCCCCAGGGCTTTGCACACAGCGATGCTTTTGGCAACGGGTGGCTATGACTAATCATGGAGACACCCTGCCACTGTCCCTCCTGGGTCAGCAAAGCCCTCCCTTCCCAACTGGAGCTCGGGGCGAGAAAGGGTTGCAGCCAAATTGGTTTCCTGACCAGGCAAAGGGGCCAAAACTGTCTGGAGCGGAGGTGGCCAAATCCACTCTGGTTCCAGCGGGTGCAATGGGAAACTCTCAGCTCATTTCTGGTTGCTGTGATGACTCATGTGTGCTCTCAGGGGAGGAATGTTGCATTTTTCAAACTTCTGGCTTTACCCCATTACTTACTGGTTTAAAAAAAAAAATTAAAAAAATCAGTATTTATGGTTGGATAATTACTGTGCTTATATAGTGCTGTTTCTGGGGCACAACCACCCGGTTTGGGAGCTTTGTGGAGGCCAGAGAGATGTCTCCAGCCGGAGGCTGTTTCAGGGAGCTGGGGAACTTCTCCAATGTCACGTAGGAATGCGGTGGCAGAGCGGAGACACAGCTATGCTTAGTGGACAAGGGAAAGGTTAGACTTTAGTAAAGCCTCTGACACTGTTTTCCACAGCATTCTCCTGGAGAAACTGGTTGCTTATGGCTGGGTGGCTGAGGCCAAAGAGTTGTGATGAATAGAGTTAAATCCAGCTGGCAACCGGTCACAAGTGGTGTTCCCCAGGGCTCAGTATTGGGAGCTGTTCTCTTTAGTATCTTTATCAATGATGTGGACAAGGGCATTGAGTGCACCGTCCGTCAGTTTGCAGACAACACCAAGTCGGGTGGAGTGTTGAGCTGCTGGAGGGTAGGATGTCTCTGCAGAGGGATCTGAACAGGCAGGATCCACGGGCCAAGGCCAACGGTATGAAGTTCAGCAAGGCCAAGCGCCGGGTCCTGCACTTGGGTCGCAACAACCCCATAAACGCTACAGGCTTGGGGCAGAGCAGCTGAAGAGCTGCCTGGTAGAAAAGGACCTGGGGGTGTTGGTCACCAGCCAGCTGAATGTGAGCCAGCAGTGTGCCCAGGTGGCCAAGAAGGCCAACAGCATCCTGGCCTGTGTCAGGAACAGTGTGGCCAGCAGGACTGGGACAGTGACTGTCCCCCCGTACTGGGCACTGGTGAGGCCCCACCTCGAGGGCTGTGTCCAGTTTTGGGCCCCTCACCACAAAAAAGACACTGAGGTGCTGGAGCGAGTCCAGAGAAGAGCAACGGAGCTGGTGAGGGGTCTGGAGCACAAGCCTGGTGAGGAGCGGCTGAGGGAGCTGGGGGTGTTCAGCCTGGAGAAAAGGGGGCTGAGGGGAGACCTTCTCGCTCTCTGCAAGTCCCTGAAAGGAGGGGGTGGCCAGGGGGGATCGGTCTCTTCTCCCAAGGAACAGGTGATAGGACAAGAACAAACGGCCTCAAGTTGTGCCGGGGGATGTTTAGACTGGATATTAGGAAAAATTTATTCACTGAAAGGGTTATTGAGCATTGGAACAGGCTGCCCAGGGAAGTGGTTGAGTCACCATCCCTGGGGGTATTTAAAAGATGTGCAGATGTGGTGCCAAGGGACAAGGTTTAGTGGTGAACTTGGCAGTGTTAGGTTAACAATTGGACTATATGATCTTAAAGGTCTCTTCCAACAAATTGATTCTATGATTCTACACACCTCCCCGGTGCCATCCCTTGACTTAATAGTACCAGAGATACAGACACAGCTCCCAGATCTCAAGAAAACAAGCTTTCTATCCCCAACCTCGTACCCTCATGCGACCCCCGTCTTTGTAGAGAGGTAGACCATGATCAGGGGTGTGATGGCATTTCTAAGACAGGAGCACAGGGCTGCACGCTTTCTCCTGCCACCCCTTGTCATTCGTTCATTCCCTTTCCAATTTTCAGCAGTCTACCCGGTTCCCTTCCTGGTTTTCAAACATCTTTGCTGTCTTCCATTCAAATGCATCAACTTTCCCTGATTTCAGGGTGAGCTAAACCAGCCCCCGGCGTACTCCCACATGTCAAAGAGAAAAAAAAAAAAAATAATGTTGCTCTCCTAACTTTTGCTACGTGCCTGTCTGGGAACAGGAGGGAAGGGAACATCTTATTCCTTCTGTCAGTGCAAACTCGGGTAACTGCAGAGTCTTGCCAGCCTTGGACTGTATTTTCCCAGCCTGGATGCATTTGATTCGCGACAAAAGGAAGAACCTGCCCCGCGTTGGGTGTGCACAGCAGCGGGGCTGGCTGCGGGTGGCATCGCATGCGCGCTCTCCGCTGTGAATCACAGCCAGCCTTACTGCTCTGCATGCCCATCACTTTTTCCACCTTTTAAAGTGATCTGTGTTCCACATTAAGGAGCAGATTTGTTTGGGTGGAGAGGCACTGGGAGGCTTAGGTTACTATACATAAAGAGTCATTGATCTTTGAGGGAGTTCCCTTTTTTTTTTTAGCAAATACTCCCTTTCCTCTTAATAACTATGCTATTTTAGTCTCAGTCTTCAGATGAAGAAAACAACCAGATTTTAAGCCAACAGCACGCTTACAAGAGCAGAAACTAATGTGATTCATATTAAATCGTAGCACACAGGTAGGATAGTAATGCTATATAACTCTGTTGCTTTGCTTAATGCTGGTTTTCAAAAAACAGAGTTCAATCGGTTTGCAAAAACAGGAAGATTTTTCCACCCTTTTAGGCTTGTTTGCTTTTAACGCTCAGGTCTGCATTTGTAGGAAGAAGTGTTTTCAGGAGCAGCCCTCAACCCAACAACCCTCACCTTCCCAGTGCCACCAATGCCAGATGGCAGCAATGTTAATGGAAAACCTAGAAGAGAGCTGGTGCAAATTGAAATGGCTCCACTCAACTCCTCGGAGCTGTGAATAAATCTAGATTCTGTCCCATACAGCTCATCCCAAGTCTCTAGAAATAGCCTTGCTTCTCTGGAGGCTGTGTGGCCAGGTGGTATTTTGTGCCATATGATGAAGAGGTGGCCAGGTGCCTGGAGGCTTAGGAGGCTTATGTCCCTTTTCAAAGGCAACTGAGCTATTTCACAGGGAAAAATAATGACATCTAGCCCCTAGGTAACCAAAAGCCACTCCTAGCAGTGATTTGGACAATGTTTTCCCCAGCTCAGAGCTCTTAACAGTGCAGAGAATTTTAAGGTGGGATTCATCCAGACGATATAGGAGCATGCATCACCTCCAGAGGGCAATCTGTGCTATGATGACTCCACATCAGGATTTCAGAGCTATTTCTCCTCCCTGCTTGCTCCATCCCACTGTCAGGGCTGCAAATAGTTCTTCTGGGTGGACAGTATCCACTTCCAAGTTGTTGGCAAGTCTCACAGCAGCCTCATGGCTTCACTGCTACCTCCCGGGGACGTGCACATAGCAGAGAACAGCCAAGTCAAGGCTATGCTGAGCACCAGCACAGCGTGGTGATGAGGCATGGGGAGATGCCCACAAAGCAAACACAGGTGAAGGCAGAGGCCCCTTGGTTTTGACACTGACATCCCCATGGAGCAGACTTTTAGAGGCCTCCAAGGGTGCTCACAGCATCTCATCTCCAGGAAAATGCTTTGCCCTCCCTCTGGTCCTGCCTATTCCCCTTGCAGAAAAGCTGTTGGGATCCAGATGTAAATCCACACCTTTCTCCCAGCACAAGATGACACATCCCACATGCAAAGGGAAATCAGGGATGCAATTGTTTCGCAGGCTTCTGTTCAAGCTGGGGGGATGCCCGTGGGGCTGAGCAGGAAAATTGGACCTGATGTACTTTGGTTGAGGGCAGTGAGGCATCCCAGAAGTCCCTGGCTGTGCCAGCTAGCAAAGCTGCACAGGCTGCCCAAGGCCAAGCCCAAACCCAGGCCATTTGTCCCCAGAAGACCATGCAAGTCATGGCTCTGCTTACCACAGTTGCTTTGGGCCTTCTGTCCTCTCCCAAAGTCTGTTCACCTCTCAGCAGCAACAATACTGTCATGGGCAAGGAGAGCCGATGGGAACAGGTTCCACAAATAAATCACTAGCTTTGGATTCCTTGGTTATCACAGCCCGAGAGTCGGTTCTGCCCAGCTCAGTCCTTTAGCCTTGAAGAAAAGCATCAGGCAACTACAAAACGCTAGTATCGAAAACCCCTCCGATGCTCGAGCTAATTGCTTTCTCTTGCAGTCCAGTGAGGTAGATAGCATCAGCGCCTGAAGCACTGCCCAGCTGGGAGTTCAGATTTAAGAGCTATTTGGCAACAACATTAATTATTCCCTCTACCCGCCATAGCATCCATCCATACCTGTGCATGACACATCGCATTTCTATTCGCGCCAAAGCCATATACTTCCCCTCCCTCTCAAAGCCAGCCAGCCCAGCTGAGAGGCACATGTAAAGAATCAAAGTGATACGTAACAGCTGTAGTAATTTTTTTCCTGTCTTTTATGGTTTGCTTTTTTAAGTCTACTCATCTGCTTTGCACTTTTACAGATTTTAACTACACTCTAGTGAAAACACACACACACACAAAGGAATGATTGCTTAGAAAGTGAACTTGAAACATCCACTCAAATAAAAAAAATATGTAAAATGTCAGATTTTATGCACAGAGAAGTATGCAATAAGCAAAAAATAGCTGCTGGGAAAAATATTTAAGGAAATCACTTCATTGCGTTAGTGGTAGAAATGATTGCCTTTTGAAAGCATTATTACTAACAGATGTATATCTTCTGATGAAATAGAGGACATACTGTAATATTCAAAGGTCACCACACACTATATTATCTCTAGACAGACATAAAACTTTCAGATTATTGAAGATTACATGAGTTAATCTTTTAGCACGTGAATTATTAAGAGACTGGCTCCCCAGGCTTTGGTGCTAATTCTTAACAGTTCAGGAAAATGTTTTCCTTTTCTAGAGGCACTCAGTAGTCAGGTTTTTCAGCATTATTTTCCAGCTCGCTGTGGTTATATCAAAAGCTCTACCAGAGCTTTCACCCCCCTCCCTAGGACTCCAAGGAACTTTTCATTAGGAAAAAAAAAAAGATTAAATTGCCTTATTGAAAATAACAATAATCCAGAAGAACAGAGTTGCAAAACAGATACTTGCCATAATTAAGAATTAAAGCAGATTAGCATAAATTCACATCCCTAGTTTTACCCTTCACCCCCTACAAGCTGGTGTAGCCTCCAGCTTCTGTGACCAGTGGTAGTTTGGGTCACAAAACAAGAACACATTGAGCAAAGCACATTACTGGCTGTGCCTCCCCAAGGCTAGCCAAGCAAGACCTACCTCCAAATAGTAATAAAATAAAAGAAAAACCCCACACACATCATTTACTGTCTTAAACCCACTTTTATCACTGAGCCAGAGACTTGCTGTTGGCTCAGTCAGACCAGCTCTAAACAGAGATTTAGTTCAAAACCCTCCCTAGAAGCACATCACCTTTACAAAAAAAGCTGCTACTCTTGTTGTTGTTGTTGTTGTTGCTGCTGTTGTTGTTGTTGTTGCTGCTGCTGTTGTTGTTGCTGCTGCTTCTCCTCCTCCAGGGCCATTTCCTACAGGAAAATCATCTCCTCACCCACCCCTTTCTGCAAACACCCAACAACTCCTCCTTTGCCAACAAGGGTTCTGTGGAGGAGGGGGATATAAGGAAAAACGCTGATCAGGAACACCTGTGCTTAAATGCTCTTCTTTTCCATAAATTGGCAGTTTATCTCTAAGAGACATCAATCACGTCTTCCTGCAAGGCTTTGCTGTTTCCTTCCTTCTAATAACCGTTTTCTGTTTCTGCAGTTTTAGGATGATTTTGGGGAAGCGTAATGCTAAAGCTCATCTCTTGTTGATGAACAGGTCCCTCTGCTTTTATATAACTAAAAAATACCATGATGGAGGTCATAGAGAAAGCTGGAAATCAATCGGGAGGCCTCCTAAAGGCTAAAATGAAAGCACAGGTGACCAAAATGAACAGCCAGCTTTTTATTGCTTGAAAAAGGTGTTGTATTTCCTAGCTGGCCAGGTCAAATAAACCAAAGCTGAGACTAAGTGTTGTTTTAATACACTGTGGTATCCAGGTTTATCTCGTGGTGCCCCAAAGGCTGACTCATGACTTTCAGTCATTTGGGTTTTTCAGGATGGAGGTGCCTGAAATACAGCCAGTGGCTTCTTTGCCGCAAGACTCTGGGGCTGAACCATAACCTAAAGGGACTGATGGAGGTGGGCTCAGCCCCAGCTCTCCCACAGGTTCCTTGTCTGAACAGGGGCAGGGCAGTTCTTCAAGGGTTTTCAAGCCAAATCAGCCCTAAAGGTGTAGGTGTAGATCCACTGTTGAGTTTGGATCTATATTCAATGTAAAGCCCAGTTGGCGACCACTGCGAGATGGTCAGGGCGGTGTTGTGGGCAGAGGAGCTTTCGTAGCACCAGGGAGATTTGCTTTGCCCTTCTGCTGTGTTTTGTGGCTCTTTGCAGCTGCAGAGAGACTTTGGTTAAAACCAAAAAACCCCTTAATGTTTGCTTCGGTCCTGTCATCCATTAGCTGGCAAGACATTAATTTTCACTGGTTTATCTTGATGCTCGATTTACCCCCAGCTGTTGCAAATGCAAAGGGATAAGATGCCAGCAGCTAATAAACAGGATGATAACATAACCTCCTGCATTTTGGAAAAGAAATACTAGCACTTTTATGGCATACATTATTTTAACAGGCTGTTTTTCCATATCATGCATTTTATTTCACATTTTTCATTCATAGCTAGCAGCATTATTACTCCCAATGGACGCTGCAAGGCAAGCCCTCAAAAAACTTTCAGGTCTTCTATAAACCTCTTCTGCCTAGATGGGAGATGCTCCGGGGGGGTTGGATGGGTGGTTGTCACAAGCTCAGTGCTTTTTGCAAACCTCAGCTCTGGGACCTACAGATCTTTCTGCATTTGTGTGCTCAGGGGATGAACCTCGTAGCGAAGCTCATGGCTAATCCTGCACCTAGGGAGAAGCAGAGCCCAGCTTTCTCCTCCCCACCCATGCTTTTGGTGAAACTAGGCTTTCTGGGAGCAAGCTGTAAATCAGGGACATGGCCCAGCAGAGCAGGTTCGCTCCCACTGGAGGCACTGGGAGGTTTGGCTTGGACTCCAATAGCTGGGGAGGATAGATGAGTGCCAGATAACAAGGATGATTTTTTTGGTGTTTTTATGAATGATATCAATGCCTCTGGGCTGCAGCAGCTGCCTCTATAAATGGAGGAGCTGCCAATAACAGGGAAGACTTGTCATGTCTTAATTAATGCTGCGGGCTAGCTGCTGGCTCTGGATGCCTATTCGACGTCTCTCCACCTGGCGTTGTTATTGTTATTATACACAAAGTTTGGGGGAAAGGCAGGCGGTAGCTTTTGCCTGACTCATGCTATATGGCACCTGGAAGAGCAAACGTTACAAACCTCTTGTCCCGTGGAGGACCAGACCCCAACCCAGCTTTGACACAGAGGGAGCTAGTGGGAAGTGTCAGGATTGTGTCGGGTTTTGGGAAACAAGTTGGATGTTGTCCCCGCCTTTCCACCAAGCTCCACGTCCGATAGCCCTGAGGAATGTCTCTTCAGTGGAAGAGGGATCAGCTGTTCAGATGGTTGTTCATGAATTTTCTCTAATTCCTGGCACTTGGTTCTCTTTCCAGCTGTGCCAGCGATGGCCAGCTGTGTAACTACCATGGCTTTCCTTAAAGAGGGGTGAGTCTTCCCCCTAGCCCTCTTAGGCTCTTGTATTGGTCACAACTCTCTGGACTGTAAGGACAGTGATGAGAAAATTGGGTTTTTTATTTTTTTTTTTTTTTTAAATGATGACCCAGTTAATAGCTTGATTTATTTGAATCACTTTTGGCTTATTTGAGTAATTGAACCCCTTTTGGGGAATGAAAAACATTAAATCACTGCATTCTCTTTTGGGAGGATATTTTCTTGGTTAAGCAAGTCTTGCTGGTTTCTGCTCTGTAGGCTTGGAAATGAAGATTAAATAATAAATTGGCCATCTCTATGACAACAGATATACAGCTTTCCTGAAGGAGACATTGTTTTAGAAGACTTGCCAGGTGGATCACAGATAAGAAACTTCCATAAATTATATTTTTGGCTCCAACGCATGAAATATTATTCTTGGTGCCTTTCCAAAATGCGATCAGCGAGCGCAGGCTATTCCACTGCCAGGGCTGTGAGCCTGGGGGAGTCCGAGGGCTTTTGCTGTACGGCCAGATCATGTGGTCTAGTGTAATTAAATTTCCATTTGTATATTTGGGACAGCTGAAAAGGTGAGCTGAGGCAAAAAGGGATGTTAAGGGAAATTCTTATTCTGGTGTTTGTTAAAAAAAAAAAAAGGCAATGGCAAGAGAGAATGTGCTGGCCCAGATGCTCATCCATGGATGAGGAGGACAGGTAAGAGGCCATCAAATATTTTAAGGATTGGTGGTAAAAACCTAGGCTGACCATTTTCCTATATATTAGGTATTGTATTACCTGGAGCAGCGTAGACAAGGACAATGCTTGCTACGAAGCAGACTCTGTCCAGCATTAAAATATTTTATTCCTGCCAAAGTGCCACAAAAACATTGCAAAACCATGTGGTTTGGCTTTTCTGTCTTGTGCCTCATCTGTGCCCAGCCAGCGCTGCCGCTGTTTCTCACTTGCCCTGTTTTTCTCCCTTAGATCTCACGTTGGGTGCTTTGAAACAAAGAGAATAAAAAGAAAACTCAGATAAAAGACCAAAATGAGGAAACACCGACATTTGCCCTTTGCGGCAATGTTTTGCCTCCTACTCTCAGGCTTTTGCTCGGTTCGTGCCCAGCAGCAAGCAGGTAAGACCAGACTGCTTCACCTGACTTCGCGCCCGTACAACCGTGCCGTTAGTTTGCAAAAGCCATTTGGTTTTTAACATGCATGTTGATGGTATGTTGTGGTTTACTTTCTGCTCCCACTCAGCTGAGGGTCCTTTTGGACCCAGACCTTAGCCAACGCGCGCGGTGCCTTCCCGAGCATGTTGCTGGCCGGTGGTGTGCCTTTGGGGATGCTCTCCGGGGTGCGGGACATGCACCCAGGGTGGCCCCGAGTGGGTTTTCTCCTGGGCAGAGCTGGTTTGCCCTCCTTGCATGTGTAGGAGGGATTTTTTGCAATGAGAAGAGCATTGCCACCGACATGCAGAAAGGCTGTTTGGCTTTTTTAGGAGGAGATGCTGGTGCCTTTGGGACCAGAGCTGGTGTCATGATGGGGAGGGGGGTGTTAGCAGCAGGAAGAATACGGAAAACTTACGCCAGCACCCAGGCTGTTTAAACCGAGCAGCCTTTCCTCCTTCGACCACCACCACGGAGCCAGCAAAGCCCTGAGTCAGCAAAAAAACGTGCAGGAGACCATAGGCAGCTAGAAGCTGAGCAAGTCTAAATTCGCACGTGAAGCTGCAGGCGCCTTTGTCTGGCTCAGGGTTGGTGTCCAAACCCCTGCGGCGAGGGTCCAGGAGGGGGAGAAGCATCTCGCCTCCCCTTCCCCGTGAAGGGTGGGTCATATGCTGTCCCCTCCTGTCCCCCAGTGCCTGGGGGTAGCGTCAGGGCGCTGATGGCTGCCTGGTTTTTCTCTAGCGCTTCTAGTTTTGCTGCGGGTGACAAGGGGAAGCTTCACTTTCACCATGCGAAAGAGGCTGTCGGTTGTTCGGGTGAGGAGGAGGAGGAGGCATGCTTGCGCTGACCGATGGAAAATCCTAAACCCCCATCTGTTTTTTTAAAGCTGTCAAAACCGTTGCTGTGGCTGATATAATATTTCTAGTGGATTCCTCTTGGAGCATTGGGAAGGAACATTTCCAACTCGTTCGAGAGTTTCTGTATGATGTTATAAAAGCTTTAGATGTGGGAGGAAATGATTTTCGCTTTGCCCTGGTCCAGTTCAGCGGAAACCCCCACACAGAGTTCCAGTTAAATACCTACCCCTCTACCCGAGACGTCCTGTCCCATATTGCCAACATGCCTTACATGGGGGGAGGCACCAAGACTGGAAAAGGATTAGAGTACCTAATCGAGAATCATCTCACTAAAGCTGCTGGAAGCAGAGCCAGTGAAGGCGTCCCCCAGGTTATTATAGTGTTAACGGACGGACGATCCCAGGATGATGTGGCTCTGCCATCATCTGTCCTTAAATCGGCCCGTGTAAACATGTTTGCGGTCGGCGTGCAGGATGCAGTGGAAGGGGAGTTAAAGGAAATAGCGAGCGAACCCTTCGATAAGCACCTTTTCAACCTAGAGAATTTTACCGCTCTCCACGGCATAGTTGGAGACTTAGTGGCGAGTGTCCATTCATCCATGACTCCAGAAAAGGCTGGGGCCAAAGGACTGGTTAAAGACATCACAGGTAATGGCTGACTGCTGATGGCTCCCATCAGCATGGAATCTGCTGGTGTTGCGCTCTTTAAAGCCTTTGTAGGGGCAAGACTGAGATGGACGTTCAGAGGTTTAAAAACAAAGGTTTGAAGCATGTGGCCCTGTGTTTCTAGCTATCAGGGGTGGTGTTGTTTGCAGACTGAGCTGGCATCCCTGCCAGAGCTGCCAGGTGGTAGCGCAGGAGCCCTTGGATGGGCAGCGGCCCGTTGTGGCCATCCTTTTCCACCCATGGCATGGAAATGCAAATGTAGGGAGCTCTGAAGAGTTATTAAATTGTCCCATCCTATCCACTCCCAAGTCAGGGAAATAGGGGATGAACACACCAGCCATGAAGGTGACTCTTTGAGGCCCTGACCGAAAACCCTCTGGAGACCAAGAAGGTCGCCGCTGGCTGCGCGAACACCATGTGGGATGTCCCCTTGCAGCTAGCCGAGGATATAGGCAGTGTGCTACTCCAGAAAGTCACATTCATGGCTGAAGACAGCAAAAGCAGTTCAGGGGAGAACTTCTTTGCTGAAACCCCATCCCTGAGCTGGCCCTTAGCCTCTCTCCTCATCCACTTGGAGAAAGTGTGTGTGGTTGGAGAGTCCCTTTTGCAATGCCACTCAGACGCCTTCTTTACAAGTCGATGGCTTCCACCTGCTGGAGCACTGGACCCTCTCCGTAACTGAAACCTCTCTGCAAACCATGTTGGCTTCAACGGATCTGTGCTGACTGCAACCAGGGGCCCAATTTGCCTGGAGAAAAAAAAAAAAAAGAAAAAAAGACAGTCTTCCTCTGACCCTTCTCTGTTTATGAAATTTCAGCATGGAAAGGGCCTTCTGAGCAGCTTTGTGTTTCAAAACAGAAGTCCCAGAGATCAAACCTTTCTTTTTATTCCTGAGACTCCATCTGAAGGTCAATAGCTTGTGGGGTGATGTAAGGCAACAGCAGTGTAATGAGGCAGTGTAACATTAATCCCCCTGTGTTGTCTTGCCTGATTAACCCTCACGCCAGCCCCACTGGGTGCTCTCCGTCACTGCATGACACCGATCAACACCAAAAGGCTGTGCTCACGTGTGTTTTTATTGTGCGAAGTGCTTGACAGGGCAAATATCCAGATCACGCGAAAGCCACAGGGAAGAAAAGCAGCTGCCCCAGAAAGATGACATGAAGTTTGCCAATCCCGAGAAAATCATGTCAATATATGTGGAAAATGAATGTTATACCCAATCTGCCGACAGCACTGCAGTGGCTGTTCAGCATCTTTGTCATGAAGGACAAGTTTCGACAAGCTTCCCTGTTGAAATCAATAGGGAAATTGGTCTTTGGTGGCTGGTGTCATCCTCTAGGGCACGCCAGCAGGTAACCCCGTAGTACATTAACAGCTGGAGTCACAGACATTTCTTTAAAAGCTTTAAAGGCAAATTCCTGCTTCATGTATATCATGTAATTTCTACTCAAAGATATTTTTCGCTTACACTCCTATAACACAGCTACTATTGTAGCTTTGCCCCTGTGTGACTTGCATGGGCAATCTACAGAGCATCATTAAACATGGGAAAAGATGTTATGGGTCCTAAACATTGGATGACAATAGCGTGCAAAGCATGGTACAAATAACTGTTTACATAAGAATTTAAGACGACATTTATTCAGCTGATAATTCCATGTAGCATTAAAATGTATGAAAATGCTGTGGATGTTATGCTAGAAATGGGCCCTAATATGAAACAGAAATGTTAAAAAACAAAGGTCCCGCAGTACTTCCAGTATAGAGTACCAAAACTGTTGGTCTGTGACGGTCCCCAGAGCTGACTAGTGTAAGTATGAAAGTCAGCCCCAAGTTTGCCCTGATGTATTTGTTAAATCTTAGCTGTCTGTCTCACCTGGCCCTCCTTGCTTAGTTGTGTAACAAGCATGCTTTTATTTGTTCTCCAGCACCAGCTTGTTCCATAAATGTGCACTAAAGTACAAGGTTTTTTTTACAGTGATGACAAATTATCCAACGCATCTGCTTCGTATCTATTTTCTCTCCTGCGGGAGCGACCCGCGCTGCCATGATGACATCCGTTGGTGTCTGAAACTTTGGTCCTCAAAGAGATGTCCAGGGTATCTAAAGCAGCGCTGGGTACAACCGCTTTGAGATTTCCCTTTTGTTTATACGATGAAGTAGAACGTGTACATCCCAACGGAAAATGGCACAGTAAAGACAGCCCTAAGCACCCCTAAATTTCAGCTCAATGATGGAAAAATAAATCCTGGAGCCCTCTGCAATTCTGAGCGACATTGATGTTCTTCAAGCCAACGCTGGCTGTTGAGTTGGCCCAGGGAAGCGATGATGCCCTGGAGACCTTCTCCTTTTGTGGTATTTATTTGAATTTCTTGGTGGCATTGCAATATATGAAACATTTACTAGAAAAACAACTAAACAGGCCAAAAAGAAAAAAAAAAAAAGATTGACACCACTGGTTAATAGCAAAGAGCGCAGGTTTATTCCTGGCCTTGCTGAACCACATGCCAGTTTTGCTACTGGTTTCACATTCGGCTTTCAAAAGTTGAGAGCTGTGTGTGATTTCCAAATGTTGCTTGTCTTTCATTTGCAAATAGTCTGAAACTTGATTTCTTGACAAGGTTGGAGAGTAATAACATGGAAACATCTGGGCATGCTTTGGGGTCTTCTTCCTCCCCCTTTTTGCATGCGTACGGCTCTTGGGGATGTTGATGGTAAAATCAGTTGAGCAAAAGAGTAAGACCAGACACCAGGGAATTTTGGTCTGCTTCGGTAAGTCTCACAGCAAAAAATGCTTCCCCCTCAACAGCCATCTTCATGCCATATAAAAGTTTTGTTTTGTGTGGGTATATTCTCGGCAGATGCTTGTGATCATATGGGTATGGTCATAACAAATAGAGTTGGATAATTGTGTCATGACTGATTTCATCACCCTGTTTTAACCTGTTTCTGCATTCCTTGATTGAATATCCCAAGTCCATATGAAAAATAGAGACCAGACGCCTCTATTGATAATCAATGCATCTTTGTGCAAAATAATTAAAGCAAGACAAGTTTTGCGTGGCACGGGTTGACAATTGTGAGGTCAGCTTGCTGGACAAATACCATCATGTGTACGCTGGCAGCTGGTAAAAGAGTTACAGTGCAAGTATAGTAACTAAAACCTTCTCAATTGTTTCTAACAAATGCATTTCAAATAATAATCCTTCACGGTGGGAGAAGCCAATATATTCAGCTGCTGGTTTTAACCAGGAAAAGAGCAGAATTGCAACAGGGAGGCTGAAACTTTCCATGCATCCAGCAGACAGTGGCTTTTTTCCCTTCCTCCCCCCCTCACCCCCCCAAAAAAAAAAGAAAAAGGAAAGTCTGCAATAAGGAAAACTTCCTACAAATATCACTGTCCTCACCCGCTATCTTCAAGGTGAATTACCACCAAAATCTACCTTTTTCTTTCGGCTCTGTCTAAATATTTGGACGGCACTGGCCACTGATGGAATGGGTCTAGATTTCCCAAACCTGTATTTTGCCAAGTTTTCTCCTCACGTGCCAATAACGCTGACCACGGGGTAACTGCAACCACCGGCTCAGGTTGTGTCCGCTTGAGCCGGCTTTTGGTGGGCAGCGGATGCTGGGATGGGGCTGGGAGCTCGTATTCAATCAGAATGCAGAACTAAGAGGCAAACATCACCTCCTCAGTGAACATGTGTTTTGTTTTCTCATTTTCGTGTTTCTTACTGGTTTTCCAAGAAACATGTCAGAACACTGTACAACCGCATGTAGTCACTCATTTTAATGCTTTCACCTTTTGCATTTCTTTTTTTAAAGCTCAAGAGTCCGCTGACCTTATTTTCCTTATTGACGGATCAAACAACATCGGAAGTGTCAATTTTCAAGCCATACGTGATTTCCTTGTAAATTTGATTGAAAGCCTCAGAGTTGGAGCTCAGCAAATACACATTGGGGTGGTGCAGTATAGTGATCAACCCAGAACCGAGTTCGCTTTGAACAGCTACTCCACAAAAGCAGATGTTCTGGATGCCGTGAAGGCACTTAGTTTTCGCGGTGGCGAGGAAGCAAACACCGGTGCGGCACTGGAGTTTGTGGTGGAGAACCTCTTCACCCAGGCGGGAGGCAGCAGGATAGAGGAAGCGGTGCCTCAGATTTTAGTGCTGATAAGTGGTGGAGAGTCTAGTGATGATATCCGAGAGGGCTTGTTAGCGGTGAAGCAAGCTAGTATATTTTCATTTAGCATTGGGGTCCTGAATGCTGACAGTGCGGAGCTGCAGCAGATTGCTACTGATGGAAGCTTCACATTTACTGCCCTGGATATCCGTAACCTTGATGCTCTTCGAGAATTATTACTGCCCAACATTGTTGGAGTGGCCCAAAGACTCATTTTGTTAGAGGCCCCAACCATTGTGACTGAAGGTATGTATGCCTTTCTAGACTGTTGCATATCGATGAATGAATGAGGTTTTGCACGCTTTAAAACATATTTATTTTAAATTTTTTATTTTTGCAATGCATCTCTCTGGTCTGGTTGTGGAGAAACAATGGAAAAGACAAATAGTCCTGCGGCTAATGTGCAGAAACGCATTTGCCCAGTGGGTTATCTTTTGAAAACCGTGAGGTTTTATGTCAATAACTGGCATGACGTGGGGTTTTAAAGGACACAAGCAGAGTGTTAAAAAGCTCATATAATACTTATTGGGCTATCTAAGCACCCCAGGGGTAAATACCGCAGCACTGTCAGTTCTGAAAACATTTATGTCACGTAAGCTTCCATTATATCTCAGTTGAAAATGTCAAGAGAATGAAATTTGACTGGGGAAGCTAATGGGGATGTTAAATGGATTCCTATTTCACAGAATTGAAGTTATAAGCTTGCTAAAACAGTAAAAATTCCATACCTCATTGAAACTATGCACTATCCTCAGGAAAGGGGTGAAATTCCTGTGTTGTTGAACTTAGAAGCAAAACAGCCCTTAGTTCTTCTGAAGTGAAATCCCTGCCTTGCTAACATTTATTTCTCTTCAGTCTGTAAGCTGAGAAAGTTTACAGCTTTCTGTGAAGCTATGGGAAATGAAAACGTAGGTGTCAATATTCCACTTAGGTCACTTTGTCACTCTGAAGTCCCCATTGACATTGTTTCTGGACTAGCATTAGTTTGGGTGCAGTAGAATAATGAATATCTGGATTTACGGAGCAAGGAGGTGTTTAAGGGTTTCTCACCCTATGATTTTATAACTAAGATAAATTTACTGACAGAGAGGCTTTATGAAAGAAACAATATGTCGTGCTTCAGAGGCCCCTGGAAAGGGCCAGGCTGGAGCTGCTGCACTTAATTACCAGGGCGCTTAATGCAAACAACACTTTTGGGATCTAAGTGCCAGTCTGGAGTTCTGTACATACCGTTCAACTCATGATGTATGTTGACATATAAAACTGCATTCTAGATATCTTTGTTAATCTATGTCTAAACACGATTGCTGTCCTGTGGCTCAAATCAAAGGGAGAAATTTGCCTAAAACATCATTTTATGACCTTGCCTTGACTATTCCAGGAAAGAACATAAAGCACTTTTGCTTGTAGCATCCCACAAGAACCATATTTAGCTAAATAAGTTGAAGTGTGCACGCCAGGAGCCATGCAAGTCAATGGAAAACTTCTCTTTCATTTTAACTGTGTTGAATGGCAAGATTAAAAATGTTGGTACATTTGGCTTCATCTGCACTTGCATATTTTTCACTTAAAATGCCAGCTCGTTTGTAGAAGGTACTGCAGTAGCATCAGCCTGTGCAATTACATATAGATGGGTACGCTAAAGGGAGAAGTTGGTATTTTCAGAGAAGCTTTAGGGCATTCCCTTTGCCTAGTGTCCATGAAAATTAATTTTGACTGGCCTGCTTCATTCAAAGTGGGACAGCCTCGGAAATCTGCAGCATAACGCAGTGGTTTGGGACACATACCGCAGCCCGAAAGGGATGCCAAACCCATTGAGGTGCCAACGTTCCTGTGAAATACTGAAGTCACTTCGCTTCACTTTAGGTCTCGGCTGTACGCTAGCCCTCCTGGGATGTGAATGGGTGTCTCAAAGTGCCTTTCTGCCTCTCTTCTCCCCTCTCCTTTAGTTACTGGGGGAGCCTGGGTGCTTAAATTAGATGAAGTGCTTCACCAAAGACAGCTGAGATGGCAGTGAAGAGGGAGCTATGCAGGGCTGGGTTTGATGCTGACACGCTCCAATATTCTCAGCTTCTAGAGTCAAAGATATAATGCTTTGATCCCAAATCCTTTCAAATTTCTGGGAGAGCTGCCATCAGCTTCACTGGGCTCTGGATCAGACCCTCTGAGATGTCTACAGCCTTCCTTAAATGCTTTTGCTTTAATTGCGTCCATTGAAATTAGCACCATGGGGTGTTTCTTCCTATGGGTTTTGGTTTCGGTTCTTGCATTCCTCTTCTCTAAGGAAATGTGCTGCAGGATTTGAGAGCTGCAAGAGGAATGAGTAGCAGAGGGAGCTCTTACTTCCTGGCCTCCCCCATCTCTGCAAAGCCCCTTTGATGTTTCCCACAAACTTCTATATAAAGTCAAAAGTTCCCCGGGTCTCCATTTTTGAGTATCTAGCTGCTGACAAGCTAAGGAAGAACTTTAGACCTCTCTCCTGAGTGATAGACAGCAGGGATTTCAGCCCTTGTTATTCCCTTTGGAAAGTTTCCTGTTTTCAGCCCTCTCCTCGAGTAACTGGTGAGGGAAAAAAACCTGGCTGGTGGGATGAATGCTGGAAGTCTCACTGCTTTGGGGAGGGGAGAGTTTAAACAAATCCTTGTTGCTTTCTGAGTAGCTATGTTCTGATAGCCCAGGCAGTCAACTGCAAGCCACTGGCAGTTCACACAAGCCTGTGGCTCAGAGAGGGCACCACCACATTCGCTTTGTGCAGGGTCTCATAGTTTTGTGTCCAACAGCACCACGGCCGGCTTTTTTAAGTGTCAAATTTTGACAATCAGTCCTTACTCAAACAGCTTCCAGCAAGACTTTGTAAGAGGCTTTTGCAAAGGCTTGTGCTGGCTGTTGGAGGCAGTTCTCTTGGAGTCCTGGGGCAGACGAGTCACAGATGTCATCTCCAGTTCTAAATCACTCCCTGGGGGAGCCCAATCTCATGGCACTTGCCCGTAATGAGAAACCTGACAGAGAGCGGCCTTTGGAAGCACTGCTTTCTGTGGCCAGCTGGTGTCCGGCCAAGGAGGACTGCAGCCAAAGCTTTGTTCTTTGTTCAAATCCAAAGTAAATAGCCTTCACGCAGAGGAGCCCTGATGGGTCGAGGGACTGCCCTTTTCCACCCAGGCAGGATAAGAGGCGGTTTTCTACCACTTGGCCTGAGGGGTGTGAGATCCCGACGGTGCTGGGTCTCCTTTTGCCCTGGGCTGTGCGCTGGACATAGCAGTGAGCCTGGGAGGTGATGCACCTTGAATGTTGACCCCACCCCAGGAGCTCTTAGGTGGGTAGGCAATTTAAGGACACGCCAAGTCCAATGAAACACAATGATCCATAATGCTCCAGCATAACCTCGAAGCAACACAAGATTTCCTTTCTCACTTCAATGGCATGAAACAGGGAGGTGATGATGAGAGTGGGATTATTTACCACATTGGCCATGGCTCACTGCTTCAAAGAATACGTGTGGGTTGTCTAAAAGATGGCATGAAGATTATCTCCCATGATGATCAAGTAGAATTCTTTTGTCATAATAGTATTGGTCTTGTTAATATTTACTGGTTTTCATGTACATTTGCTGTACTAAATATGATGGTGCTTTGGTTCCAATGCCCGCACAACAGGGTTTTTCCCCCCCTAACTATCTCCCTTCAGACTTAACCAGGGAACTGGAAAGCTAATTGTGTTCTTTCTGTGTCCTATGCCATCACCAATGATAAAGTTTCAGAGATTACAACATAGGGGACCTGTTTTGTTAAAGACATGGCAACCAGAATATAATTCAACTCTTCCATGGCTGGGCTAGCTGTGCCAAGAAAAATTATAACTTGTTTTTGTTAGATAAGGAATAACATGTAGGATGTGAAGACCCGAAGTCCAGGTATGTTGAGTACGTGGAGACCGTTCTTTACTTGTGTCATTGCTCTTGGGAACCTAATCCTTCTGAGACCAAACCTCACTCTGGCATAATTCAGATGGCTCCACCACAGTGAGAGGGAGCATCACCTGCTTCTTTTATCTCACGTGCCATTTGAGAGCCAAGATTTCTCCTGACTGTTTGCCTGCCTTTCTTGTTTTGACAAGAAATGTATATGCATTTTGATACCAAGTTTTATAAACAATGCAATTTTTGCAACACTCCTGTGTTTTAGAAAGGGGAAACATTCAATCAGATTTCTTATTAGTCGTCTGCTAGAACCTAAAAAATAACTCTGTTTTAAAAGCAAGACCCTTTTAATGGTGTGGAGGGTAGCAGTGCTTCAAACAAACAAGGTGTCCTAGGTGTCGCTGAACTGCCGTAGAAGTGATACAGAGTGTGGTGAAGGCTTTCACTAACATTTATGTTCATGTGTTACTTGCAGTTATTGAAGTGAACAAGAAGGATATAGTCTTCCTGATAGATGGCTCAACTGCTTTGGGGACTGCCCCCTTTAATGCAATTCGTGATTTTGTTGCCAAAATTGTCCAAAGGCTGGAGGTTGGACCCGACCTGATCCAAGTTGCGGTGGCGCAGTACGCAGACACCGTGAAGCCGGAGTTTTATTTTAACACCCACCAGAGCAGAAAGGATGTGATGGCTAACGTGAAGAAAATGAAGCTCATGGGTGGTACGGCACTCAACACTGGCTCGGCACTGGACTTTGTGAGGAACAAGTTCTTCACCAGTGCTGCCGGGTGCAGAATGGAGGAAGGGGTGCTCCCCATGCTGGTGCTCATCACTGGTGGTAAGTCCAGGGATGCTGTTGACCAAGCTGCGGCAGAGATGAAAAGGAACCGGATAGTGATCCTTGCCATTGGGTCAAGAAACGCTGATCTGGCAGAACTTCAAGAAATTGCCCATGAGCAAGATTTTGTGTTCAACCCAAATGACTTCCGCGTTCAGTTCATGCAAGCCATTCTTCCTGAAGTGCTGTCACCTATCCGGACGCTCTCTGGAGGACTGATTGTCCAAGAACCACCATCAGGTAATTAATTAACTTGTTCTAATTACAGAGATAGAGTTTATATGTTTGTCAACTCTTACTCTATGACGTGTAGAGATAAGGGAGGGAAAAGCATCAAGCACATGTTTCAGCATAGCTAAATGTTGTCTCTGATTTGAAAAATGTGCATGAACAGATCAGTGAATTTGGTAGCATGGTTGTTGTTACAGGTTTGTCATTCCTTCCTGGAGTTTTTTGTCCCATTCCATGTTTGTCACCAAGATATAAAGGTCTTGATATGGAAGATGTGCTTTACTAGTTAGGTACTGAAATCTTTCAGTGGAGGCTTTTTCTCTCAATTAGGGTTTGCGTAACCTATGAACAGGACACACTGTGAATGTTATAATCTCTTCCCCAGTTTGAAAATCATCCATAGTGGATACTTGCCCAAGAAAGCTTAAAGGTTGCTTCTGAGTGTAAAGAAAATAAGCCTGTTTGTTCATGGAGATGTTCAGAGAAAGGTAGCCTGACACTGTTGAACTGAAACTCACCCTTTAAGAACATATTTAGAGTTTTCTTGTCATTTACTCAACTCAGGCCCTAAAAGGCGAGACTATTGCAGTGTTGATTATAATTTAATCAGTTTGGAAGATGATCCAAAGCGCCGTGAAGCCAGTGGTTTCTTGTTACTTGGTCTTGCCGTTGACATCAGCAGACTGTGGAAGCAATCCAGTTGCTAGAGTCATGTCTTCTGAGGCAGTTTTCCCGGCATTTCAAGAGGTGTTCTAGCTGCATAGAGATTTTATACCAAATTTCTCAAGATTTCTTCCCAATAGAGATGCTTGAGGTTGAATTTGGGTTGCACTAGATCATATTTGAACCTTACATTTCCGTCTCATGGCATATAAACATTAGAAAAAAAGGGCTTCTTCCAGCTCCCAGTAAGGTCAATAGTGAGGTTCCCATTGGCTTAACTGGGTGTCAAACCATGTCCATATTTTTCCTAGTTTCTCCAAGTAATTTAAAATTATAAACCACAGTGCAGTGCAAAAGAAACTGAATTTTTGGAAGAGATCCTTAAAGAATTAAAGCCTATGACTGGTTTACACGAAGAGCAGACATTTTAAAATCAGTTTGCCAATACTTGTCCTTAATTAAGATGAATATCACGGGACTTATCATTTAATAAGCTTTTTTTCAGAATGTGTTTCCTGCTAATACAGTTTTGCATGGCTATACAAACCTGACATTTTTATTTTTTAATGTAAATTAAAAATGTTCCTTTACTTCCTTGTTCTTTAAAGCTCATTCGTGCAGCTTCTCTTTTTTTCCAGTCCTTTTGCTCTACTGTACTCATAACTCTTCACGTACACAATAAGCAAGTAATCATATCCTAGTCCATAAAATCACTATTATTAGTAACATAACTGATTTTGGCACTGGGCAGTCTGTTACATTTCAACTAGGTGTTGTCTCACCCTTGGCCTTGAATGGGAATTTTTCCTTTTCTAGGAAAAATTAAAAATACAGAAAGCCAAGACAATCCGTAAAATCTGAGAGCAATACCTGTACTCCAAAAAGCCCTTTTCTCCCTTTTGGTTTTAATATCTCAGTAT
>VYZM01004627.1:440269-455132 GCA_013398915.1 Dromas ardeola | reverse complement strand
TATATAAAGCTTACAGGGATGAGGTAAGCTAGAGAGATGGATGAATGTAGCCATATATCCATAGGTAAAGGCTTTAAACAGAAAGATATTGAACAGAATTAGCAATGGGCATAAATATATTCTTAAATAACTTATTTGGAGGACGGCATCCAGTGGATGCGTTGGATAAGCCCACTCATCAGTTCTCTGGGATCTTATTTAAAGTTTTGACATTTTGGTCTGTCATCTAGACATGACGTGTTTAGAGCAAAAAGTGCAGGGGGATAATGCTGTGGTGTCTCTGGGGCGATGTTGGAGATCTGTGTCTCGAGGCTCAGATGCTGGGAGACACCCTGGGAAGGATTTAGCCTTAAAAAAGGAGCCGAGAACTGGCTGATTACTAGCAGAAGTGGGAAAATTCTCCCCACTTCAGCAGCCCGCAAAATGTATGTCTGACATCAAAATGCATCTTTCTGCCTCAAATGCAGACGTCAAAAAGGCAGGCGTCCCAGGTAGCCGTTGCAACCTCATCAGGACCGGCTTTTCTAAGCCTATTAGTAAAAGCTGTTTTTAATACCCACTCAAAATACCAACGAAATTGGTCGCTTGGCAGAAGTGTTTTTCCCATGCAAGTGGAGCCTAACTGTATGCCACAGGCCAGCCGATACTGGCTGCATGGCATGAAGGTAGCGTGACCATGGAAGTCACTGCAGGACAGGACATGGTTCTCTATATCGGGGGATGCATGGGAGCATCCCCATGGAACGGGGGATTGCTTAACAAAGGGGTGATAGTGCTGAGCGTCAAACCACACTTGAGGTCCCAGAAAGCAGAAACATTCCCTAAAGCTTTGTTGGAAAGCCCCAAGAAAATGCATGGTGACTTGGCAGACAAGCAGGGTGTCTGCAGGCGTTAATTCAGTGTTGTTCCACCAAAATCAATGAGCCTGGCTTTTGACAGATAAGGACCTGGTCCTGAACGTGCAACTCCGGCATTAGCAGCTGTTGAAAACATCTGCCATGAGAGAGACTGAGCCCTGTTGATAAATCTGATGTTTAAAAGACTTTTCAACACAAGTCAGAACCCCCCCAGCCAAATGTAGTCATTTCCAGCAGGGTCCTTGTTATTTCTGTGCTGATCACACTCTCTCTCCCACTCTCGCCCTTTCCTCCTAACAAGGTTTACATGCGTGTACAGCATATGCTGTATGCACACATGAAAAAAAATATCTATTTTTGTTTTCTGTGATGTCTCACGTTATTTTCTGTGCTCTACTGCAGTTCAAGTAACCAAAAGGGATATCATCTTTCTTTTGGATGGATCACTCAACGTCGGAAATGCCAACTTCCCCTATGTGCGTGACTTTGTTGCCACCCTAGTTAACTACCTTGATGTCGGCAGTGACAAAATCCGAGTTGGCTTAGTGCAATTTAGCGACACTCCTAAAACAGAGTTCTTTCTGTACTCGTACCAAACCAAATCAGATATAATTCAACGTATGGGGCAGCTGAGGCCCAAGGGGGGGTCAGTGCTGAACACTGGCTCTGCACTGAACTTTGTGCTTTCGAATCACTTCACGGAAGCTGGTGGGAGCAGAATAAATGAACAAGTGCCGCAGGTCCTAGTCCTGGTGATGGCAGGAAGGTCTGCTGATCCCTTCTTGCAAGTTTCCAATGAATTAGCTCGGGCCGGAGTGATGACTTTTGCTGTTGGAGTTAGGAGTGCGGATAAGGCAGAGCTTGAACAGATTGCCTTTAATCCAAGAATGGTATATTTTATGGATGATTTCAGTGATCTGGCAGCTTTACCCCAGGAGTTAAATAAGCCTATAACAACATATGTTAGTGGAGGTGTGGAAGAGGTTCCACTCGCCCCAACAGGTAATATCTACCTTCCTTCATGTTGACTGCATTAAGTTAATCTTGTTTCTCTTGACTCTTTGTTCCCAACATACACCTCCACATCTGTCAAAGGCCCCAAGTCATCAAAGCAGTAAGGGGTGTGCTTAACCTTAAATATGTGACTTGACACTGGAAGCCCTTGATTTTGTTCAATTCATTGCTAGCACACTTTAAAGACAGCACGATTTTAAATTCTTTGGCAGTTTGGGACCGAAGGAGGATCCGAGTGAGTCTATGCCCACCAGTCACTTACTCAGGTGTTCCCTTTTGGTTGCCATAATAATGTCACAGCCTGTAAATGCATCGTCTGCACTAGCTCAGGCTATGGGAGCAAGGACTTTTGACCACAAGGAGTGGTGTGGAAAGGTTAAAGTTGTGCCAAGAGCACAGAGGAGCAGAGGTCTAGCCAGGTAGAGGTGGCCGATTCCCTCCCCAGAACTACTCTGTCAAAAGTGCTGTATCAGGCACTCACAGAGGCTGAATTTGACTCGAGATATTCAAACTTGGCCTCTAACATTAAAGCCAAAAGCTGTTGGAAAATTTAACCTTTTTTTAAACAGGTATTTTCTAACTAATTCTCTTGTTGTGGCTAAGTGTATATGAAGACATAAAAACAACCAGGATTGCTTAGTATGGAAAGGAGACCATTACAATGAATATGAAAGATGTTAAGACATAAAATTATGAGATGCTTGGTTTTTCCTTGGATATTCAATGAGATTAAAAGGGCATTGAACAGAAATAGGTAAAAGGATTTTTCTCCTCCCAAAGTCATAACTCACCTGTGGATTTAAATGCCTACTTGTGTTGCAACTGGGAGAAGTACTTTAAGAGAGTACAGAAAATGCTTTGTGTATGTATGTATGAGCTAATGTCTGTTCTTTACCTACTGAGCCTTTAGGTAGGAAAAAAGCCCCTCTACTGCTGTTGTACTGCATGCCTGTATTATTGGCGGATTGCTAGAAGATAAGCATCACTGGTGTAATCTGACACAGCAAATTTATGATATGACTTATACGATGCGATGCAATATATGATATGACTGTGTGGTGCCTGAGTTTATCGAGACTTAGGAGAGAGGTGTCCTTGCTTCCCTTTCTTTCTCAGATAAATAAGTCAAAGGTACTTTTAATCCTACTGTAGCCTTTGAATACTTTGGTAAATGAAAATCACTTGCTTTGCACATTGAAATCCAAATAATTTGCAGAGAAGTTTCTAGGATGACATTTAAGAAGAAAAATGCCTTCATATCTTTTTTTTTTCCCCTTTTTTCATTTGTGAATTTATTCTAGAAAGCAAGAAAGATATTTTATTCCTGATTGATGGCTCAGCCAACCTCTTGGGTAGCTTTCCTGCTGTCCGGGACTTTGTACACAAAGTAATTTCTGACCTGAATGTGGGTCCTGATGCCACGCGAGTAGCTGTAGCTCAATTCAGTGACACCATCCAAGTTGAGTTTGACTTTGCTGAACTCCCATCTAAGCAAGACATGCTTCTGAAAGTGAAAAGGATGAGGATAAAAACTGGGAAGCAACTGAACATCGGAGCTGCGCTAGATGAAACTATAAGGAGGCTGTTTGTGAAGGAAGCTGGAAGCAGGATCGAAGAAGGGGTTCCTCAGTTTTTGGTCCTCCTTGCTGCTGGGAGATCAACCGACGATGTGGAGCAACCGTCAGATGCTCTGAAGCAAGCAGGAGTTGTGACCTTTGCTATCAAAGCCAAAAATGCCGACCCTGTAGAGCTGGAAAGAATAGTTTACGCCCCACAATTCATTCTGGACGTCGACACCCTCCCTCGGATTTCAGAGCTTCAGCCAAACATAGTCAACCTGTTGAAAACTATCCAGCTTCAGCCAACAGGTACAGGGACCCCCTGAGTTTCCAAGAGGCTGAAAGACGCCACTTACATGCCACCTTCAATTTGGTAACCGGGGCAATTGGGTCTCATGATGTTTCAAACGATTATGTAGAAACTGCTATTGTATTTGGATTTTCCTCTGGTCAGATCCAGCAAAGCATTAAGGTCCAAACTGAATTTTAAAGATAAGGAAAAAGCTTTTTGTTGGGCTGCAAGGTTTGGCAGTAGGTGCTGTTACCTCTGTGTAAAAAATGGCCCAAACCTGAAATAAGAGAGTCATTAGTGCAGAGATCTTGCAAAAATTGATATGCAATGCTGGGTAAGGGCTAGAAGAAGCAAATAAAGGCTTGTATTGATTTCTCTTTCCATCCTCCTTTTTCTGGAGGAGTGGTAGGGAGTAAGGAGCACTGCAGCACGCTGGATTAACTCCTGCTCCATTATTTCTTACGGGATATGACGGCAGTTTCTACATTTTGTACCTACGCACCAATAAATTAGATGTTCTTGAATCAGTTGCCGTTACAAGCTCAGTAGATGAGTATGGATTAATTAAAGAATAAAAAAAGATTATTAAAGAATCACATGGCCATAATTATAAATTGACACTGTGGTATTGGAACTTGTCCAATATATGTCCAGCTGTGTGAGTTCCTGAGGCAGCCCTAATTTGAGAATTAACCTGTCTCCCAACAGCAGGTGGGAACAAGGAAAAGTGTAATAATATCCACGTCATCGCTCCGTGAATGTTCTGGGCAGATGGACTTAGAATCATAGAAACATAAAAGTAAATAGGGCTGGAAGGGATCTCAGGGTGCCATCTTCTACATACCCTTGTCCCCAATAGGATCTTCTTGTCCAGAACCAGCTGACAATGGTCTAGTCTGTTCTGAAAATCCTCTGGTGGAGGAGATTTCCCCAGCTTCCAAAATCAATGTGTTCAATTGCTTTTATCCTTATCTGTAGGTAGTTTCCCTTGATGACAAACTTCTGCCTTCCTGGTCATAGTTTAAGCCTTGTACATCTCTTTTAACTCAAGGATACAGGTGTTAGCTCATTCCCGTGTTTTGTGTGACAGCCTTTCATTTACTTTAAGATTGCCATGTACGTCTTTTCTTGGTCCTCATGTCACCAGCTGTGTACCCAGCTCATTCAGTCTTTTCTTGTAGGTCTTGCAGGTTTTCTACCTTTTCATCCTTGCCTCTCCAATGTCAGCCTGTTCCAAATGACCAGAGAGTAATGATAGTGTCCACTGGTCAGCTCCTACCCCATCCTTTCCATGTGGAGTCATTGCCCTTCCCATATTTGCGCAGCTTTTACCTCAACATAGAGTAGTGCAACTGGTGGTCTTGAATTTCATCCTCCCTTTTCAAACCATTTCTGTCTTGTCAAGATCATTTTGAATCCCTTTGACCACCGAGTACTGTGAATAATTGTGCTAGTTGCTCACAAATAGCTCCATCTATCTGCTTTTCCTAGTGTTCTTGGCTAAGAGAGAGCCACCTCATAAGATTCCCGTGTTTTTTTTTCTTCTATATCTGCTACATAGACACCTTTGTTAGGGCTATCATCCCCTGCTCCTGAACTTCAGAGGAAGTGTATGAAACTGAGATACACCAGGTAACGTCTGCTCTCTCTTCCTACCTCTATTGCTCAACAAGCTATATTAATATTTCAGTACTATGCATTAATCCACCAAGTTTCCAACATTTGTCTTAAAAAATAAACTTGATCTGAAGTCTGCATTAAGAATTCAACTGCCCTTGCTGACTCTTTATATGCCTAGCGTTCATAAGCAGATATTTAAGATTTTCTTCAGAAGGACAGATCATGCTCCCACTTGTTCCACTTGACCTTGCTATAAACAAACCAATGGCATTTTTGGGGATGCCATCCATCAGTTGCCGTGTTTGAGAGGCACTGATGTTTTCTGCTTGGCTGAGACAAAACTTTGCAATTCTGTTAGTCAACAGAAGAACACGTCAACAGTTCTCCGATCTTTGACCTTTCACAGTCTTGTTTTTTTAAAAAGAGAATGTTTGGTCACAATTAACATTTTTGTTGTGCTTGAAGTTAGTAAAAGAAAAAATAAAAAATATCAGTGTCTAGCATTTTAGAAAAGCATTTTCAGTTGGATGTGCCTTCCAGCAAATTCTTACTTTGTCTGAGCATGTGCAGGATTATTTATTTCTAAGTTCAGTGATGCCTCAGAAAGGCTTTTTTCTCCCTCTTCGCCAGCTCCCTGTGAGCACCCTCTCTGCAGTACGTAATTTCCTTCAGAAACTCAGTTTTCTCTTGGACCAAAAGATCCCTGATGCCCCAGACTCCTGTTGCATATTGCAAAGCCATGTGCCAGCTTCCCAGCCCCCTTGGGAGCAGGTGGCTTCTTCCAGCCTCAGGTAGGGGATGGCATCCGGAGTCCCTTGGCAACCTATTTCCTATGGGTCTATGATTCTATGACTTGGTGGGTAAGGCAGAGCACACATTGCACTGCGGTTTCCACCGATTTGCACCCATCTGCCTCTTCACCAGGGACTGCATCTGATGGCAAAGGAACCGAATCACCCGCCCTCACACCTCTCTGTCCCCTCCCCGAGCTTTGTACGCCTTTGGTTCAATGTATGCGGGGAATAATAATCACTGCAAAAGAGAATCTCACTTATTCCCCCCTACCCTTACTTGTCTCAAACAGTAGTTGAGAGAGGTGAGAAGAAGGATGTGGTGTTTCTAATCGATGGCTCAGATGGTGTCAGAAGAGGTTTCCCTCTGCTGAAGACCTTTGTCCAAAGAGTTGTTGAAAGCCTGGATATTGGTCGTGACAAGGTCCGTGTCGCCGTTGCACAGTACAGCAATGTCATACAACCCGAGTTCTTACTTGACACCCACGAAGACAAAGCAGATCTCATCAGCGCCATCCAGGAGCTGAAGGTTATGGGAGGATCTCCTCTGAACACCGGAGCAGCCCTCGACTATCTCATCAAGAACGTGTTCACGGTGTCGAGCGGCAGCAGGATAGCAGAGGGCGTCCCACAGTTCCTGATTCTGTTGACAGCTGACCGGTCCCAGGATGATGTGAGGAGGCCCTCGGTGGTCCTGAAGACAAGTGGCACGGTGCCCTTTGGCATCGGGGTTGGAAATGCTGACCTCACAGAGCTGCAGACAATTTCTTTCCTCCCAGATTTTGCTATCTCTGTGCCTGACTTCAGCCAGCTGGATACAGTGCAGCAGGTCATCTCGAACAGAGTCATCCGGCTGACCAAGAAAGAGATAGAGTCACTTGCCCCTGATCTGGTTTTTACATCACCCAGCCCAGGTGAGAAGATGTTTGTGTCTGCACCGAGAGTCAGCAGCAAAATATGATGTTTAGTAACATCATGGTTGCAACACAAACTGAGAAAAGCAAAGATGGTCACGGTTAAGACTCCAAGTCCATCTTGGTCTCACTGTCAATATATATGTATTTTTAATGTACTTAGGGTTGGTAGGAGCTGTGTAATTCAGCTGAGCCATCTTTAAGGCCATCCTTCAAGGTGGTCCATGTTGTATCCACATGGAAGACCCACAAAGTGAATGCTATGACCCTAATCTTATTTTAAGTTGATAGATTTTAAGTCCATGCTATGGACTTCCTGGAATGGAAATTGCATCACTTAGATGATACAGGGACACCTTCACACCACTGTAAATCAAGGTCAGCTTTCTGCTAAATGTAAGACCTGATGATGTGTCTTACATTTGCCATGCTCATTCACTGGGGGAAGGGAAACTGGAAGTGGGATCAGGAAAAGGACCAGATCTTCCATTTCTGGTCCTGCTTGGAATGAAATCCAGCCAGCGTATGCCTGGGATGAAAGGTACCCACTCTAGATCACTTCCTTTGAAGTCCACCGTCCTACTTTATCTGTTGCTTCCCTTCAGAGCCAGACTGCTTTCCTCGAACCTTATTTATCAGTGTGATATTCAGCAGTAATTCAGGATCTGACCTGAATTACCACTGCAGAAATCACTTTATTAAGCAAAAGGTCATCCTGGAAAGGTGGAAGCTGAGAGAATAATGGGATAGAAACTGTCCTAGAGGACAAAGCCAAGGAAAGAGGGGTGGTACTGAATGTAAACCAACGCAAGGCTGCCTGAGAACCTGCCCTGAGTAAAGAGCATCACCAGGCCACACTTCCTTGGGTGGAGAGCCCACAAGGAATTATTGTTCCAGGTTTCCCCTACTTCCTGTTGCTTCCTTTGATCTGGAAGTTGCTGTTCTTGCACTGCCTGGGGATGTGCCTAGCAGACTGGTCCTCTCTCTGGGTTGAACCTAGAGCTGCCTGCTGGGGCTCCCAGAAGATATCACAGGCAGCAAAACAACGAGCATTCTCCCCATGGCCAAAGGCATGGGCCATTGAAGTAGATGATGAGCTTAGCTGCTCTCCATAAGCAATGCCTGATGCAGCCTCTGATTGCTGCCTTCTTTCCTGCAGCGGGTGTGAAGAGGGACGTCGTGTTTATGGTTGACGGCTCCCGCTACGCCGCCCAGGAGTTCTACCTCATCCGCGACCTCATTGAGAGATTAGTGAACAACCTGGACGTGGGTTTTGACACCACCAGGATATCAGTGGTCCAGTTCAGCGAGCATCCCCGTGTGGAGTTCCTGCTCAACGCCCACTCCACCAAGGACGAGGTGCAGAGCGCCGTGAGACGGCTACGGCCGCAGGGTGGTCAGCAGGTGAACGTGGGGGAGGCCCTTGAGTTTGTGGCAAAGACCATCTTCACCCGGCCCTCCGGGAGCCGCATAGAGGAGGGTGTCCCTCAGTTTTTGGTCATCCTCTCCTCCCGCAAGTCTGATGATGACTTAGAGTACCCATCACTCCAAGTTAAACAAGTGGGGGTGGCACCTATGGTGGTAGCGAAGAACGTGGATCCTGAGGAGATGGTACAGATTTCCCTTAGTCCTGATTATGTGTTCCAAGTCTCCAGCTTCCAGGAACTGCCAAGCCTTGAGCAGAAGCTGCTGACTCCTATTGAAACGCTGACTGGAGACCAAATCAGACGACTGCTGGGAGATGTGCAACCCCCCGTAGGTAAGGTTCTGTCAATACTGGCTACCTCTGTGTTGCTATTCAAGTAAATGTTGCTCAAATGTGTAAATAACTTTCCACCCTTTCTCGCTAAACTGAGATTTTTCCTTAGTTAAAAGCAAAGGTGTAGCACATGCAGTTTTAGAAGGAAACTTTTAGATATGTGGAAATTCTACCCAAGTACGTAAATAGCTTATAACTTTTGTTTTTCAAGTCAAGTACCTAAATACGTTACATATATTGATTTTCAAGTCAAATACCATCTATTCCCATTTAGCAGCTCTCTAGGAAAGAGACACAAATCTGGGGCTAAATGGAACTGGAAAAATTGACAAATCCAGAGGAGAGTGTTAATGAATGAAACAGATAAGGCTCTGAGTAATGCATACTTTGAATATTAGGCAGACTGCTAGCACACGCATGCACACTTGCACACAAACGCTTTTGGAGTAGCACCATGCCTAAAGTTGGCTAAAATATGCCGCGCGATTTTACATTTCATGAGAGCAGATAGCACAGAAATCCTCCAGCAAAGCTTAAAAGACTTGGCACACAAATAATTTCCCCTGTCCTTGCTTCCCTACAGATGTTTCTGGTGATGAAAAGGACATAGTCTTCCTTATTGACAGCTCTGACAGCGTTAGGCCTGATGGGCTTGCTCACATTCGGGATTTCATTAGCAGAATTGTTCAGCAGCTGGAAGTTGGGCCAAACAAAGTGCGAATTGGCGTGGTGCAGTTCAGCAACAACGTCTTCCCGGAGTTCTACCTGAAGACCCACAAGTCTAAAAATGCCGTCCTGCAAGCCATCCGCCGCTTGAGGCTTAGAGGAGGGTCCCCCTTGAACGCTGGCAAAGCCCTCGACTATGTGGTGAAGAACTACTTCATCAAGTCTGCGGGGAGCAGGATAGAAGATGGAGTCCCCCAGCACCTAGTCGCCATCCTCGGAGACCGGTCCCAGGATGATGTGAACAGGCCTGCTAACGTGATCACTTCAACAAGCATTAAACCTCTGGGTGTTGGAGCCCGGAATGTGGACAGGGGCCAGCTGCAGGTCATTACCAATGACCCTGAGCGTGTGCTTGTGGTACGGGACTTCACAGGACTCCCAACTTTAGAAAAGAAAGTGCAGAGTATTCTTGAAGAGCTTCCAATACCTACAACAGAAACCCCTGGATTTTTAGCACCTGGTAAGACTGCTATTCATCCTGTAGACTTTTCTGAACAGGGCATGGATAGAATTTGTATAATGTGAAAATGATTCCATAATAACACCTTTTGATTCCCAACCATTTAGTCACATTACTTTACAGAAGACTTTGAAGAAGATCTTGTTGAGCATAGGAAAGAATAGAATCAAATTTGAAATGAGATGAGAGTGTCTATCACAAAAATAAGTAATGTTATGCAAAGGGTAATAAATGTGTGGTATAAGACCTTTCTTCTTGTAAGGATGTAAAATCATGGCAAAGGCCGATGAAACTAAAAAGGTAGAGAGAATAGGGAAACACAATGTTACTGCACTAAGCATCTAAAATAATACAGATGCCACAAACAATTATTAACTCTGTTTTCTTTGTAATCTTTCCAGGAGGTAAAAAGCAGGCTGACATTGTGTTTTTGCTGGATGGCTCCATCAATCTGGGGAGAGATAACTTCCAAGAAGTTCTCCAGTTTGTTTACTCTGTGGTGGATGCCATTTATAGGGATGGCGACTCTATCCAGGTAGGACTGGCCCAGTACAACTCAGATGTCACCGATGAGTTTTTCCTCAAGGACTATTCCACCAAACCTGAGATTTTAGATGCCATCAACAAAGTCATCTACAAAGGTGGCCGAGTGGCAAACACCGGCGCAGCCATCAAGCACATCCAGGCAAAACACTTTGTGAAGGAGGCCGGCAGCCGAATTGACCAGAGGGTGCCCCAGATCGCCTTCATCGTCACAGGTGGGAAGTCCTCGGATGACGGGCCGAGTGCCTCCTTGGAAATCACGCAGAAAGGTGTCAAGGTATTTGCAGTTGGTGTGAGAAACATCGACCTGAAGGAAGTCAGCAGGCTGGCCAGCGAGAGCGCCATGAGTTTCAGAGCGTCCACAGCCCAGGAGCTGTCTGAGCTGAACGAGCAGGTCCTGGTTACGCTGGAAGCCGCTATGGAGGAGAAATTGTGCCCAGGAATGACAGACGTTACAAGAGGTAAGTGTGATCCTTTCATAATGTGCTCAGGTCATTGCCGAGGGTGGCTTTTAATATCCAAGGCGTTTTGATGGACTCGTCCAGCCTGCTCTTGTGCTTTGCCTATAGCCTGAGGTGCACCATGGGCTCAGACCTCCTCCATAAGCGTGGCGGTAGGCTGCAAGCCTTTGGTATGAGAGATGTCTATTGGTGTGCTTCAACACATGAACGACTGGTGTACCGTCACCGCAGAGGTGCTGCTGTAGTGGAATAATTTCAGATATGACAGTCAGGTACTAAATAACTGACCTTTTACTATCACATCGAAGGGGGTTCTTTAATTATCTGCCTTTGGCCTAAGTCTCACTACCTTCCTCTCCAGATGTGTAGGCACATGATGCCGCATGACGCATGTTGGCAGACCAACTTGTTTAGTGCAAAAATGGAAAGTCATGGTCCTTGTTTTGCCTGCTGCATTTATAACAAGCTGATTGGACTCATTGGCCGTTCAGTCCCTGGCATGCATGATGTGATGGAAATCAGAATTTCCCTTGGCAGATCATCCAGGGCGCCCACTTGATCTTGTGACAGGTATATGAGAAAAAGCTAGGGCATTAGTGGTTGTATTTTAAGGTCAAATTGCCTTAAGAAGGAATCCTATGATTTGGCTACTTCAGAAGCCAAGCAAGGGGAGCTGGGGTGAGTAAGTGAGATGGTATTGCTGTTGGACCAGACTCCCTGCAACTGGTTTAACTTACTACAGCACGGCAAATCCTACTCCCAGCACAACTGACCATGGCTCAGCCCTCTGGCTTTTGAGAAGAGGCATCTCCTGAACCTCTGGAGGAGCTGAAGGAGAGCCACAGGAGCCCTGACCTGAGCAGCAGCTCCAGCTGGGATGAAAAACTGAGCGTGGGGAAAAGCAAACTGCTCCTGGTGGTAGCCAGGAGGGCTTCCCAAGTGCAGCACCAGTGTGATTAATATCAAAGACATTTCAAACACCTCCACGCTTGAAAGCTCACGTAGGCGCAGGAGATCCAGACCAAAGGTGGCTGGCGGCCTGATTTCCCCGTGCTCCAGCCCAAGGGGGACAGCTCAGGCCTGCAGGGTGGCTCCAAGCTCGTGATAAATATTCCCACAGAAAGGCAGACCTTGCATCGCCTTATGAGCTTGGGCTGAGCAACTTCAATGCCTCTCTCTGCCCGAATTCCCAGTTATCCCATATAAATCCTAGCTACACCGTTCAGGGACCGGAGCCCTGTGCGTTCCCCTGGCTGCAGGGACGGTCGCTTCAAGCACAGGCAGAAGGTGCCCCAACACTGTGCAAGTACTGACAGGTTTCCGTGCAGTGGAGAGAAAGCAGCAGTCTTTTTGATGGAAATGCAGAATCCCATTAGGCTTGGTTTAGTAGGCTCATCCCAATGCTAAGCAACAATTGCACAGGAAAAAAAATAAATTAAAATACATAAAATGCAGATTTTTCCCAGGTTATCAGTGCTATAACGAAAGGAAGCCTGAGGCGCTTGTGTATCAAATGGTGGCAGTTCTTGACGCAGTGTCTTCTTTAATGACTAATAACTGGGAAAGTCATTACTTGAAGAGCAGCAGTTGTATTGCTCAACGGTGATGCTCTCCTCTCCTCTCTTTCTGCATTTCCCTTTCAGATTGCGACTTAGATGTGATACTTGGCTTCGACGTCACAGATGCTGAGCCCGGCCAAACTATATTTAGTTCCCAGAGAGCTCTGGAGTCCCGTTTCGAGTCCGTGCTGAAAAGAATAACACAGATGCAGAAGATCAGCTGCACCGGCAACCAGGCGCCCAACGTCAGGGTAGCCATCATGGCCCAGGCTCAGGGGGGACCCGTGGAGGGACTCGACTTCTCCGAGTACCAGCCTGAGCTCTTCGAGAGGTTTCAAGGCATGCGGACCCGCGGGCCCTATTTTCTCACGGCAGATACGCTGAGGTCCTATCTGAACAAATTCAGATCTGCGCCCTCCGGCAGCACCAAGGTAAGTCAAAACCAAGGCCATTGGAATGGCGTTGGCCAGGAAAGCTGACTTCTGATGTATTTTGCTTGGCAGAACAACTGTGAATCCATAATAAATTAAATAAATAATTTTATTCATTAAATAAAGAAATTTATTGCAGCCAGTACCCATGAGTACTGCTTGGCTGCAAACTATTGCTTTCCAATTTTTCCCTATTTGTGCTTTAGGAAAAAACACCTGCATGGTATGATGTACCATAATCTGGCACAGAAATACAAAGTTTCATGGCCTGGAAAGGGCGTAGCAGTTCCTCCGTCTCCTCTCCGATGAAACGTCCCTTGGAAGAAGGCCCTGCAGGTTGCACATTGATTGTGTTTCACACCTGAAATATTCTGGGTCCTGACATAAATTTGTTTCTCTCCCAGGTCATAATCCATTTTACTGATGGTGCAGATGACTCGATAGATCAGCTGGAGGCTGTTTCGTCTACTTTGCGTACAGAAGGTAACATTTTTGCTCAAGGCAGTGATTATAGTCCATGTTAACATGTGGCCCGTTTTACCACCATTTCTCATGAATCCACCACCTTTTGATAGCAATGATTTCTACGATTTCCACATGCATTTGCTGTTCTTCATTGCCTTCCTGTGATACTTAGCTACCTGCAGGCACCTAAGTGTGTGGACAACTTGCACTGAATGTGCTTGAAGATGCTTGTTCTCGATTGAATAAGCTCCGTTTGCAATCGAAGAGGCAGATAATGGCCCATCCTTGCCGGAGAGGGTGTTGCAGGCTCTGCAGAGCACCTTGACCCTTCTGCTTCCCCTCCTCTCAGGTGTTAACGCTCTCATCTTCGTGGGGCTGGACCAAGTGAGCAATTTTGACAGAGTGATGCAGCTGGAGTTTGGCCGTGGATTCACCTACAACAGACCGCTCAGAGTTAATCTGCTGGACTTGGATTTCGAGCTGGCAGAGCAGCTTGTAAGTAACTTGGCACAGGCAGCGCTGTCTTGTAATGCTGGAGGAAAGCCGACGGCTGGAACTCCTCCGGGACTGAACTGTGGCTGAATTACACCCTCTTGGCTCTGGTCCTCTCCCCGCCCTACTTCACGTCAGCTCTTTTTACAGATGCCGCTGCAAACAAAGTTAAGAGCAGATCATGGTGCTGCATGGTCTCGTACCATTCCTGGAGAAGCCCTACTCCAGCCGAGGCTACAGTTCATGGGATCAGGTTGAATGGGACGGGATGAGATGCCACCAAAAGCTGCTATGCCAAAAAGCCCGCCCTCTATCTATATTTATACTGTTGGGTTTTTTTAACCTTACGCGTAATGCACTGTCATGCCTTTCAGTGCTAAATCTCTTGCAGAAGCACTGCTTTCTAGGTTTTTTTTCCTCAAGTTGATACGCTGCCTGTATTCCAGACATGCTTTTAACAGATGAAGGAGTTATCCTTTCTTCTTCCTACATTTACTTCCCTCCCACGTATGTGGTCCCTCTTGAGTTCATTGAGTTCATTCGCTATCAACCTCGGTATGTCCAGTTCCTCCCAACTTCACATCTGCTACCAGCATCGTTAAGCTCCTCTCCCAGTCGATTTAATAAGATTGGGCTAAACCACTGATCCCTGTGGTAACCTCGCTGGGCCCTTCTCCACAAATCCAAGTGCAGCCCCTTGGGAGTGAACCTTGGTTTTGGGGATAAGAGCTAGTCTTCAGCCCACCCCCAAGTAATTCAGCTGCCTAGGAAAATCCTTTCAAAATGTAAATGTGCAAAGCTGGCAGGAAACATTTGCAGCCAGAAATGTACTTGGCAAAGGAAGTGATTTTTTTTCTTTCTATTGGATGATGCAAAACCAAGCTGTGATTTCTCTGAATCCGTATCTATCTTTTTTTTTT
>VYZM01004627.1:422311-440246 GCA_013398915.1 Dromas ardeola | reverse complement strand
TTTGCCTTTTTCCTCTTTTGCTGTGTGCTCGCAGATTGTTCTCAGCCTGCGGGTTGCTGGTGAGCTACTCACTGCAATGACTTTCCTGTGGCCTCGTCCACAGCCTGGATTTGTTTCTTTGGAAACGAGATTGCTCTCTTCAGTGACAGGCACCTCTCTGGAGACTGATCTTCTACTAAATGCTCTCTACAAATTCTGCCCCACGCAGTTCCCATTTAAACCCTTGCCCCCGATGTCCAAAAGATAATGTTGACTGCTGCTTTCTAGCCATGCAACCTAACCAGTCGGCCAATACACACCTCTGTCTCCTGCAGTTGTGGGTGTTTCAAGGCAAAGAGACCCCAAAATGCTGCCGGACCAATGTTATGCTTGGCACCTGGAGCAATTGCACAGACTTGAGGGTTTGCAGGAGTTATGGCACTGGGGCTCTGCCAGGTTTCTAACACCTTCCTGTTGTTTCATGTGCCGTTTGCTGCAGGACAACATCGCAGAGAGGACATGTTGCAAGGTCCCATGCAAGTGCTCGGGGCAGAGAGGGGACAGAGGTGTGCCTGGCCCCATAGGACCAAAGGTAGGTGACTTCATCTGGGGATGAAGGGTCCCTGTGCAAGGTCAGTGTCCACCATGGTGGTGATGGGTGGGTGACGTGCCGATAGGTGATGCTAACGGGGAGATCATCTCCACTTACCTGCCATTTTAAAACTGGCCCCGGGCCGTGCACAGCGGTCAAGAGCTGCTCTTCTTCCTTTTCCTCACAGCCTCTGTGTTGTAAAACAACCAAGAGGGCAGGGATGAGTGGCTGGAAGGAGAGGGTGAAGTGTCTCATGGAACAGTTTAGGGATGTCAAAGGGTTTCTCTCATTACCTTGTCTATGCATATGACCAAGCATCTGCTTTGTGCTAACCTAGGGAAATCTTGACTATCAATTTAGAGGGAGATCACAGAACTACGAAAGAAATGCAGAATCCTCTCTGTTGTCTTTTAGGGTGCCACAGGTGATCTTGGCTACGGAGGCTATCCTGGTGATGAAGGAGGACCGGTGAGTGATTGCCCTTGCTCTGCATGGTACTGTTTAAATTAGGGAACTCACCATAGTGAAGCGTTTGGAGGCTTTTTCACTAAATATTTTCTGCTGAGAATGTGGGCGTGGATTAGACAAGAGAGCAAGCAGAACTTTGTGTTTCCCCCACCTAATGGCCTGAGTTGCTGGTCCCAGCTGCTCCTGGGAGAAGGTCAGTAAGGAGCTCCTTGAGAGCTGGAGAAGGCAGGGCAGGGGGAATAACTCCCATTATTTGATGTGACCCAGCTCTGTGCTGCTCCTCCAGGGCAGGTGGGAATGTTTGCAGCTGGTCCCAAACACCTGTGAGCAGGGCAGAGTGATTATGAACAAAATAAAATCCTCAACTTCATTAAAGTTGTAGCCTATCCCAAAGTTATCCATACCAAATGCAGATGAAAGATTTGAATTAGTCCAATAATGGGACCAAGAAGGGGTGTTTCTATTCATCACAGTGGCAGACAACATGAGTCCCATGACTTCTTACTAGCACTGTTCCATCCAAACTCTGAATTCACGAACCCCATGTCACCACCGGAATAAACAGCTCCCCACATATCACGCCCAGGAGGTGAAGTCAAGGCCAAGGGGCTGGCGGTGCTCATCTCTTTTCCAGTAGCACAGGCAGGGACCAAATTCTGCTGTCAGATGTCATGTGCAATGCAATGTTTTCCTGGGGCTTTAAGGTCAGAACGGGATTAGACATCTACGCGAGCTCTAAGGGTTTCCTCCTGCCATTTTACCTTTGAAGGAGAAGTTTTATAATGCTCTTCCATAGCTGAGAGTTTGGGGAGGATGTTTCTCTCTCTGTGATGAGGACTTGCAGTTGGTCTCTACATGAGGAAGGTTGTGGGCAAGAGATGGTGGGGTGGCCAGGGGTTAACCTTTCAAAACCTGGTGCTCCATTTGCTCCTGTGCTTCCAAGCCACCTCCTGTGCTTGCTGATGCATGCAGTTAGCTGAAGAAATGCGCTCAGCAGGCAAACCCTGACCATTGCATTTTCCTCTCCATGCAACAGGGTGAGCGTGGACCACCAGGTATGAACGGGACGCAAGGTTTCCAGGGATGTCCCGGGCACAGAGGAACCAAGGTACGTGCAGAAGGAGCCTGCATGGAGCAGACTCAGAATCCAGCTGGTGGGAGTCCACCAAGGGCAACTCCTGCTGCTTTAGGATGTCACGCAATAGCTGCCAAGTCCACTTGAGTGGTGGTGTCAACCTGGCCAAGCACCAACTCTTTCAGCAAGTGTCATGGCTTTAACATTGCTATGAAGAGCAAAAGGGCAGCCCGGCAATCCAGGCTCAATCTGCAGACAAGGCTTATTTATTTTCTGCAGTTTGGCTCTAGGCGAAAGATGTGAGAAGAGATGGATTTGTTCTAAACACCAAGAAGCAGCGTGTGCGTGTCTTGGCCCGGGGCTGGAACGGCATGTGGATTGAAATCTGCTGATGGGGAGGAGGGAGAAAGATGAGCCATGGTTGCTGCTTTAAAGGAGAACCTTGAGCAAATGGTTCAGGACAGCAGCTGTGCCACGAGCCAGAAAAGGTGGTGAAACATATAATATTTATGGGAAATATTCAGCGATATTAAGGGGATGTTTCCTACCATTTGCTCTGACCACAGGATCCTCTGGCAGGGAGCAGAGGAGTGCATGAACCAAGCCCATTAGTTGCAGCTGAGATACTGAGCCTCTTTAAAAAGCTGTCCAGCCTTGGACAAAGGCACCGAGACTGGATCTGGATTCATATAAAAATGGGTGCAGGGAGAAAGAAAAGTCAGTCGAGAAAGAGTTGTGGCTGAGCAGTAAGCTATTTTATTGGATCAGCTGGCTAAACCCCATAATGCACGTTTTATCTTGGTACAAGTGTTGAGGAGGCAGCTGAAGAAGACGACTGGCATAAAAGAAATAAGGGACAGTTGAACCCTGGTGCAGCAAGGCCTGGCTGTCCTGCCCTAGTCTTGGCTCTGGGTCTGCCACCAAGCACAGTCCCCCTTCCCCACGACCTCCCAAGGTGATGGACTGGGCAAAAGTGGAGTAACTCCCTTTTCTGCTCTCTTTAGGGTTCTCGGGGATTCCCAGGAGAGAAGGTATGGAGCTATTTCCTCATGCCATGGTGGTGAGCTTATGGATGCATCAGTATCTCCCTCCCCAGTCCGCCTTTCCCTCGGTGAGCATTTGTTCCTTGCCTTTCTTCTGCAGGGTGAACTGGGAGAAATGGGTCTGGATGGCATTGATGGAGAAGAGGTCAGTCATTTTAATTGCTTTTCTCATTATAAAGAGATGCTTTGGTTAAGCACCTAAGAAGCACCTTGAAAGTGGCAAATATCGTAAAATATTTTTCTTTTTTAGGGAGACAAAGGTTTGCCTGGCTCCTCTGGAGAGAAGGGATACCCTGGCAGGAGGGTAGGCTTTTATCATGTTTACAGTGGGGCTAAATGATGGTGAAAAGGTGGATTTGAGCCAGAAGGGAGTGGAAAGCCATCACGCTCCCCTCGGGGCTGAGGACCCAGGCAGAGGTGCGCGGCAGCAGAGATGCTTTCAGGGCTGCTCTCACTAACTCTCCGTCTCTTCCCACAGGGTGATAAGGGAGTTAAAGGTGAACGAGGAGAACGAGGTGACCGTGGGCTCCGTGGAGACCCGGTAAATATTGCTAAGGCATCTTCTTGATTTTTCCACCCACTTTCCACCAGTCCTGGGGGTCTTCAGCAAACATGCACTTAGGTTTATAAATGCTGCTTGGCAGCGGCAGGTCCAGTGACAGAACAAGGACTCAGAGAAGACGTGGGTGACGCGTGTCTCTTGATACCAACCTGTCAATAACAATTCATTATATTAAAATTCCTCCTCTTCCTCCTCTTCAATATTATTATTTCTCAGTTGAAAAGCTGTGTCTGTCTGAAATAATACTTCATCTAATTCAGTCAAAAAAGAAAAAAAAAGTTGGTTCTGAGCTATAGTAGAGCAGTTGACGATGTCTGACTTCTGTGTCCCACTTACACAGATGTTTCTCATTGCTCTATTGCTTTCAGGGAGATTCGGGAGCTGATAATACTCAACGGGGATCCAGAGGCCAAAAGGGTGAAATTGGACCGATGGTAAAGTTTCTTTGTTGTCTTTTGTTATTATTTGGTTTTTACAATAGGATGGGACAGTGAAAGTAAGAAAAGAGGATGCTGCCAAAAAGGTGCAAGTTCTTAAACTCATCATGACTTGTCAGATGGAATATTTTTCCACTGGAAAATGTTGTTCGTTTGCAACCAAAACTTTCTCTGGGAAGACATCAGTTTAGAAGATGTTTTGTGTAAAAAGAGTGTGCTTTTTTTATTATTATTATTTTATTATACAATGCCTTTTGGGAGATTGTCAGTGAAAACAACTTTATACTTGGAAATTAACTTCCTATGTTCTTGAGGCTCATAGTCAAAAGCAGAGAACTGTTTAGATGATACCAAATCTGAACATCCTGATTCACCTGAAACCTTCGAGAAAAAAAAAAAAAAACAACCTCCCTCACGTGCTCCTTGGAAGATTTCAAAGAACATTTGTTTTCATATTAGCTCAGAATAAAAATGCGTCTTAAAATGTCAGAAGGCATTTCCCAAAGAATGGGAACGTCGGCTTGCACTAGCTCAGAAATTTGATGGAAAGTCTCCATGAGTTAGAAGAATTTCCACTGATGTGGGAATATCAAGTAGCTTGTGTGAGAGTGTGAAAGGACCCATTTTTTTGATAAATGAACCTATTTTCCAGGTCCCTGCTTGTCTCAGGGCTCTGACTCGAGTTTTGCTTTTCCCTTAGGGAGAGCCAGGACTGGCAGGGCTGGATGGCCAAGACGGTGGAGTTGGGAGGAAGGTGAGCTGCCAGACCCACAGTCAGCAAGATTAACTGTTTACCCTCCTGCCTTCCCAAGTATTTTGCTTTAACAAGAGTCAGGAGTTCAACCTTAAGAAAAAAAAAAAAGGGAAAATGGCTAGTGGTTTGCTGGCTCGTATGTATAGACTTTTAAGGTCTAATTCTGATTTTATTCCCACTGAGTAAATGCTGAGATCTGTGGCGCTGCACTTGGTTTACTCTGGCATATGCATCTGCATTTAGCTGCTGGTTTTTAAAAGGCAAAATCCAAACTAGAGCAAGCAACTCACCTGTGCAGAGGGTTGGGGGATGCGAGGAAGGATTAAAATGTGCCAAAGTTTGATTGAAGAGAGCTGGCCATCTGGCAGAAGGTGGAATGTAGATTTCTCTCTCCCTCTCTCCCCAGTAGTTTAAACTATTCAAACATAATCTTGGACTAAGGGAAGCGGTGACACACAGGTCTTAAAGCAATAGAGAAACACATGTGCTTACATATTTGCATAACAAGTCTCATTGTTTCTTCATTCGCAGGGTATGACAGGACGAAGAGGACCAATAGGTGTTAAGGTAAGTGGTGATGGGGACGACACCTAGGGCTCCTGCCATGCCACCGGCCAGGCAGCCACAGCACCCCGAGGGACGTGCCAAGAGAAGAGACATGATTTGCTTCTTCCTCTCTGCCTCCTTTCTCCTTCAAATTTCCCGCCTCCTCCTCCTCTGGCTCATCTCCCTGTTTGCTCCCTGGTGGACTCGGTGCGAAACCTGGCACCCATGTGCCTGGGGCTACCCATCTTCTGCAGCATTCCCTACTCAGATGTTTCGTCTCCATATGCTGCTGGAGCAGCGTAATGGGGCCAAAGCATGAAGGAAATTGATGTCTGTTGATCACAGGAGGCAAATTAACCTGGCAGTTCTGTGCTCATTCTCTGCTATAACTGTATTCTGCAAAAAAAAAAAAACCCAAACAACTGTTCTTCCCTAAAATAACTGTTACTTCCTGCTCTTTATGTAGCTGTAAATGCCCTCTCCCTCCCTACGGTGTTGACCACGTCCCCCCATGCTGACCTGTGTTGTCCTATTTTGCACTTCAAGGGTACCAAGGGCTCACTCGGTCAAGCAGGGCCGGCTGGAGAACAAGGCATGAGAGGGCCACAGGTCAGTGAGCTTACGGCAAAGTGAATGTCTTATGTCACGGAGCTATTGCATTATTTCATCACAGCTGCTCCCTCAAAGAGTCTCAGCAGCGAGGACTGTTGGGATTTGGGTATTTTTGGGTGCACTATGGTCTGGATGTCCTGCCCTGGGACATCAAGCTTGCCATTCCATTCGTACCACCTGGGCTGTGACATGCTTGAAAACCATCTTTTGGATGCTGTAGCGTTTGCTTCCCCTTGCAATCTCGCGTAGCACTGGTGTGTTTTTGCTCAAGTGCTTTGACACAGTCTCTCTTTTCTCCCTGCACAGGGTCCACCCGGCCAGCTTGGCACGCCAGGCATAAGAGGAGAGCAGGGCATTCCTGGACCCAGGGTAAACCTTTCTGCTACTTCTCAGCCATTGACCCAACCCTGCTCAGCATGAACATCTCGCTGAGCTAATAAGATGCAGCCGATGTGTCTTTCCAATTCCCTCTTTAGGGCCCTAACTCTGTTTCATTCTCTTATAACACACTCTTTGAGTACGATCCTCCTCAACTCATGTTAAAGATTTCTTGATCAGGAGTTACGAAAGAGAAAGAGTTAGAGGGATCAGGACTTCAGCATATGGCTCATTATGATTTGTGATCTTAATTAAAGAACATTCCTGAGTGACTGGCAGAGCATCCTCTGAAGCCAGAGCATGACCATCTCACAGGCTTGCTGAGGGCACCCCATGCATTTATTTCTCCCTCCTGCTTCCCACCTTATCAAGACTCATGGCCATAAAGCCAGACACATCTTGCATTTCCCCATCCTGAGCAGGAATTTTTCCCTCCTGCTTACACCTTTCCCAGGTGGTTGCCCTGGGGATAATATAGGTTGCTGCTGATATTTGCATTCAACTCACCTGGTCCTTCACCTCTTCCCAACTGTGAATTAGACTTCTGAATTTCCTAAGGTGCTTTGAGAGGCACCAGCCTTACTAGTTAATACATAATTTCTACGGTCAACCAATCCCCTAGTTTCTGGCACCCAGTTTCATTGATGCATTGCCAATGCGTCTCTCCTTGTTTCTGTTCCAGGCTGGTAGTGGACCACCAGGAACCCCAGGAGAGCAGGGCAGGATCGGTCCCCTGGGACGAAAGGTATGTCTTCACGAGCATGGGGCATCAGCAACTAAAACAGCAATTAAAAGCTTCTGGATAGGAGTGAGCTTAAAAGAATACTGGAGATTAACAACTTGAAGTGAAATTAGCTTGTCGTCACTGGATTGCACAGTGTGGAGTAGCGCAAGGTCTGTGCTCTTGATGTTTCATTATGCTCCTGTTTCATTGAACAGAGGCAAAAGTGATTGAGTAACTGAGACTCCCGAGTAATTTTCCAGGGTAGATTCTCAGCTGGTGCCCATATGGGAAGGTGGTCATGCTGGCTCTCTCCAGACCCTCCGTATGGTTTTATCTCTCCAGATTCACACACGCTGGTTCATTTCTATGGCTGCTCCACTGTCCATTTGCATTAGCAAATTCCCCAGAGCTTGAGAGCTTTTATTTTTGCAGTGTTTATAAAAAGCAAACACCATCTTGTGGTGGGAACTGGCTGGTCTCCCATGTCCCATTTCTCAGCTTTCCTGAAATCACTAGAAGTCCCACTAAAGGGCAAGCATTTTGTAGCATTGCTGGCCATGCAGGTCCAGCCATGACTTTCTGCTGCAAAGACCACTGCAGGCTGGTCTATGTAAAGAAACCAGTGCTGATGGGATGGGAAAGGCTCAGAGTTGCCTGGAGTTTCAGCACAGGCTTTAACAGATGCTCCTGTTTTCAGGGTGAGCCTGGAAACCCTGGACCCAAAGGGCCAAATGGACAGCAGGGCCCACGAGGAGAGATGGTAAGTGTGGCCATATACCTTTAAGGAAGCTGGGCTGAAGCCTCTCCTGTGGCAAAAGAGCCACAGCCCTTCGCAGCGGAGAGTTTAACTCCCCTATGGTCTGTGCATCCTCCATAGTACAATATGAGAGAGGAAAATCAACCTTATGCCTTCAGCTGGCATGAGCATAGTTGGTAATGGTAGTGCCTTTGAGGAGCTGAATTATATTCACTTGAAAAACAACTCTTAACATCTCAGAGATCAGTCTGCAGGGCTGAGGCTGTCCAGAGTTTCTTGGTCTTGTCCTGGCTCGTTGCATGAGGCATGGGTAGACACCCTGAGCTGACCCCGTGTGCTAGTCTAAAGTAACCTATAAAAAGGACTTATGGACTAAGTGAGCCCTTCTGTGGGGCCTGATTCTCATTACTCTGTATATTGAGGAGCCAACTGAGGAAAAAATGGTTTGTGCAAAGCAAGGGAGGACAAGCTTGGGTCAGACACAACTATAAGTACACCCCTAGCATTGACTGAACCCCTAACCTGCTTCCGATTGCTGGTTTCTGCCTGGGTTTTACACGTTATATGTGTATACTAAGCAGGTTTTAATTCAGATTTGTAGTTTTGGCCCCACCTTTTTGTGCTTTTTTTTTTCTTGCAATAATTTAATCTACAGGACTCCTCAAAGACCTGTAGCATCAGTGGGTTCCTTTTATTAATGCTGCTGGATCTCTGAGGTTTAAGCTATTCACATATGACTGCATGTTAATGACTTTGGCTTTCCAATTTTAGGGTGATGATGGACGGGATGGAATTGGTGGCCCAGGTCCCAAAGGCAGAAAGGTAGGTGTATGCTTAGCATGTCCGTCTACCAACAGGAGCTACCAAGGATAAGGAAGTAGCCAGTGCAGATGGATAAGGACAGAGCCTGGGTGAAGTCAGACACATACAGGGACAAAAATCAGCCCTGTGTGTACCCTGGTGAGAAGATCAGGCAAGATTCTTCAAACGTTTCCCCTCTGTCTTTGTCTTGGTTTTGCCTATGTAAATCAGCTTCTCTAAGGAGGAGACATAATCCTTTTGTACCTTCTAGCCAAAAAGCACCATGAATGCCTGTGGGACTTTGAAAACAATATGCCAGCATCTCTGATAGTTCCTCTACAGTTGAACTTAGCCTTAGAGGACCTTAAAAAGTGTAGCTCTTAGCTTTTTTTTAATCGTATGAGGAACAAAATTGCAAAATGGATTTGTAGTCTCGCTCTCTTTTTCTTCCATTTAATTCCTTCAGTTGTTACAGATTTGCCCGCAGAGTCAAGTTCATTTTCTAAAAACCCTATTTTCACATAAACTCTTATGTTGTTTCAGGGAGAACGTGGCTTCATAGGCTACCCAGGGCCCAAGGTACGATGCAGCCCGTGACCTATGCATTCATTTTCCAAGCAATGTAGCCATTACCTGTGGTCCTGTGCAGATTTAGAGCTAGCGTTTGTGTTTTTCCCCAACTAGGGTGGACCTGGTGACCGCGGTGGTGCTGGAGGCCCCGGCCCTAAAGGAAACAGAGGCCGCAGGGTAAGTTGGAACATGACACATTTTTTTTCCCCTCTGCATGAATTGCCTGAAAGATGTGTGCATCTTTTCACCCCTAAGTGTTGACCCATGCTCCTCAGAGTCCTCTTGCAGACGTCCATGGAGAGGATATTTTTTGCTGTCTCTCTTTCTAGGGAAATGCAGGAGATCCTGGGACGCCTGGTCAGAAAGGAGAGGTCGGATATCCTGGACCATCTGTAAGTGTTTATTGCATTGCTGATGGAACCTCTGGCTTCCTCCCCAGAGAGACTCCTGATTGCCTTTCTGAGAAACGTGGTGGTCCCTCTTGGTGCCAGGGGTTGAAAAATATGCCCACCTCCATCTCGTGCTAATTTCAAGTTGGGCAAATTCCTCTTTATTTGCCTTGGATGTGTGTCTGTAAATTCCTAACTAGCTGTTTATCATTGATAAATATTCACCCATACTCAAACCGTAATGCACAGCAGAAGGAGAAAGTCAAGAGACAGGTTCTTATCAGACACTAGGATTTCCCCATGGCAGCATGTCACTTAAAGCTCCCCCTAGGAAGTTCTCAGCTATTTATCATTTATCACCCCACAAAGGATGTGGTCCATGACCAAATCTGACTGGCACAGAGCACCCTAAGAAGGCCAAGGTGACTTGGCTTGCTGTGCAGATGAACCTAGAGCATCGTAAATGTCCCTTTTGGGTTTGGTCTCAGCTAGGTTCACCCCTGTTGGAAATACAACTGAAAACCAGCAGATTTTCCCTTAGCTTCTGTATGACCCGTCATTAAATAATTATTCCAGCTGGGTTCCTGGGGCACCCTGAAAATAAACATCACACTCATCAATTTTACTTTATTTTTTAAACAGGGACTTAAAGGTGATAAAGGAGAATCCAGAGATGTAAGTGTGGCATCATTTCTCTCTTGGTTTGAAATACTCTTTTGCTGGCTGTGTCACATACCTCTTTTTTCCCTTTCTCTCTCTCTTTCGTTTTATTTTCTAAAGCAATGCGCACTTGTGCGGAACATCAAAGACAAATGCCGTGAGTACATCAGTGCTTTGCTAATTCCCTGCCACTACCCTTGTATGCCTGTCATGTTACACGAATGGCACTGACCAAACTGCTTTTTTCTCCCCATCTTTTCCACAGCTTGCTGCTATGGTAAGTCACCTTCAGTCCTTTAAACCCCAGTGTGACCATGTGCCAGAGTTGTTTCTCTCCCCACATATGTGGTATGAATGGTTTACCCCTGCTGAGGACATGGTCCTTGCACCCTGACAACTATTTGGGGCACTCTTTGTTCCCAATGCATATTTCTGGCAGGTCCCAAGGAGTGCCCAGTCTTCCCAACTGAGCTGGCCTTTGCTATCGACACCTCCTCGGGTGTCGTGAGGGAAGTTTTCAACAGGATGAAGCAAACTGTGCTCAGAGTGGTCAACAACTTAACCATTGCTGAGAGCAACTGTCCTCGGGGTGCCCGGGTGGCTCTGGTCACCTATAACAACGAGGTCACCACAGAGATCCGCTTTGCTGATGCCAGGAAGAAATCGAGCCTCCTCCAGCAGATCCAAAACTTCCAGGCAACCCTGACTACGAAGCCACGCAGCCTGGAGACCGCCATGTCCTTCGTGGCCAGGAATACCTTCAAGCGTGCCCGAAGTGGCTTCCTTATGAGGAAGGTGGCTGTCTTTTTCAGCAACGGGGACACAAGAGCCTCCCCACAGCTCAACGATGCTGTTCTGAAACTCTACGATGCTGGGGTCATGCCTGTGTTCCTCACCAGCAGGCAGGATGCAGTTCTCACCAGAGCTCTGGAGGTTTGGGTCATTCACCCTTTTTTCCTAGTCTGGTTTGCTGGGGAGACTGGTGGCGTTGGCTTTTATAGGTGGTGGTTGGCTTTCACAGGCCTTTCAAGTGCGTAGTGCTGAGAAAGCAATGCTGGCCAAACTCATCCAGCATGTCTATTAGGAGAGAAAGCCAAAACATGGCGCATGCTGTGAAACGCTAGTGAGGTTATGAGTCATTTGTTTCCCAGAACATGGCCCCAGGGTGCCAGGTGTGGTATGAAACAGAAGAAAAGACGGTCCCCATAGCAAGAAAGGTCTAATTTGAGACAGAAAGGCAAAGGGTGTGAAACTAGAATGGTAGAATAGTTTGGGTTGGAAGGGATCTTTAAAGGTCATCTAGTCCAATCCCCCTGCAATGATCAGGGACATCTTCAACTAGATCAGGTTGCTCAGAGCCCCATCCAACCTGACCTTGAATGTTGCCAGAGATGGCATATCTACCACCTCTCTGGGCAACTTGAGCCAGTGTTTCACCACCCTCAGTGTAAAAAATTTCTTCCTTATATCTAGTCTGAATCTACCCTCTTTCAGTTTAAAACCATTACCCCTTCTGTCACAACAGGCCCTGCTAAGAAGTTTGTCCCCATCTTTCTTATAAGCCCTCTTTAAGTACTGGGAGGCCGCTATAAGGTCTCCCTGGAGCCTTCTCTTCTCCAGGCTGAACCCCCCCAGCTCTCTCAGCCTGTCCTCCTAGGAAAGGTGCTCCAGCCCTCTGACCATTTTTGTGGCCTCCTCTGGACCCACTCCAACAGATCCACCTCTTTCCTGTGCTGAGGGCTCCAGAGCTGGATGCAGTGCTCTCGGTGGGATCTCATGAGAGCGGAGTAGAGGGGCAGAATCACCTCCCTCGGCCTGCTGGACACACTTCTTTTGAAGCAGCCCAGGATATGATTTTCTGGGCTGTAAGCACACATTGTCAGCTCATGTCCAGCTTTTCATTCACCAGTACCCCCAAGTCCTCCTCGGCAGGGCTGTGCTCAGTCCCCCAGCCATGTATTGATACTGGGAGTTGCCCTGACCCATGTGCAGTACCCTGCACGTGGCCTTGTTGAACCTCATGAGGTTCACATAGGCCCACTTCTTGAGCTCGTCCAGGTCCCTCTGGATGACATCCCATCCCTCAGGTGTGTCATCAGCACCACTCAGCTTGGTGTCGCCTGCAAACTTGCTGAGGGTGCACTCGATAAGAAGTACCATTGGCAGAGAGAGAGAGGAAGTACAGAGATTTAAGGCAACAAAAAAGACCCAGACGAGTATGTTGAGCACTTGTTCAAGTGCTTCACCCTTTTCTTGGAGTTTATGTCTCTAAACTAGTCCCACTAACTGATGTCAGGGGCATTAGACTCCTCCAAATAAGATCCCCCAAAAGCAGCGTGCTGAGTAGAGAATCCCTTTAAGTTGTGGATTTCCCTCCCCTACTTTGAGCTGAAAATAACAGAAGGCAGCATCACTAACACCATGCTTTTCTGTTTGCATCTCACCAGATCAACAACACAGCAGTTGGACATGCAATTGTTCTTCCAACCAGTGGTGGTCAGCTGAATGAAACTATCCGGAGGCTTTTGACTTGTCACATTTGTCTGGGTAAAGCATCCAATTTCTCCTCTAGACAGTGCAAAGTCCTTCTGGTCGTGCAGCAGTTGGTTGTCAGCAGTGCGGAAGGGAAGCCCAGTTAGGAGTCAGCCCTTTTGCTGCTGAAGACAAGGGATTCTTAGGTTGAGCAGAAAACATTGGCATTGTGAATGAAGCTCACTGTTTAGCATGGGCGTTCTCCACTTTGCAATGAGAAGCTCCTTTTTTGACCGGTTCCCATTTTTACAGCCCAAATACCAATAGCTAAGTGCTCTAAAATATGGCTTTCTGCCATTTATGACAGAGCGCTTGAGGGATCCCTTTGGCCAAAGGACCATGTAAAAATACTCATTGCATAACAAAATGTGTTTTGGGCTGAAATTACTTTGGTATCAACTAATGGACCAGTGAATGTTCATGGCTTGATAGCAGTATTTCATGTAACATGAGAGATTTTTACAGTGACAAGGGAGGGTCATCTTCAGTTCTTCCAGGTGAAATCTGATGTATTTCTTCCCTAGATGTGTGTGACCCTGATCCCATCTGTGGTTTTGGTAGTCAGAGACCTGTATTCAGAGACAAAAGGGCAGCCCCAACAGATGTAGACACTGACATTGCCTTCATCATGGATAGCTCGGAGTCCACCACCCCTCTGCAGTTCAACGAGATGAAGAAGTACATTTCCCACCTCGTAAGTAACCTGGAAATCAGCTCTGAGCCAAAAGTATCTCAGCACCACGCAAGAGTGGCAGTTCTGCAGCAAGCTCCTTATGAATACGAAACCAACTCAAGCTTCCCACCAGTAAAAACTGAGTTTTCACTAACTGATTATGGATCCAAAGAGAAGATCATTAATTACCTTCACAACCAAATGACCCAGCTCCATGGCACAAGAGCTATAGGAAGTGCAATTGAACACACCATGGCTCATATTTTTGAAAGTGCACCAAACCCTCGGGATCTAAAAGTCATAGTTCTGATGATGACAGGAAAGGTGAATAAACAAGAACTTGAATACCTGCAGAGGGTTGTTATCAATGCAAAATGCAAAGGGTACTTCTTTGTTGTCTTGGGAATCGGCAGGAAGGTGAATGCCAAGAATATCTATAGCCTAGCTAGTGAGCCAAATGATGTGTTCTTCAAATTGATCGATAAACCAGGAGAGCTTCATGAAGAGCCCTTACTACGCTTTGGAAGACTGCTGCCATCTTTTATCAGAAGTAAGTAAAACACCCTGCAGTTAAAGTATTATGGAAGGGGCATAGCGTGACCTCAGAGGATTAATCTGCCAGGTTTGGTTAACCTGCCCGTTGGTTGGGTGGGCTCTAGACTGCCCACCTCTTTGGGCAGTGGGGCCCACTGGAATGTTAATCTCTTTTTATATGTTCTGTATTGTTTGGTCTGTTTTGTTGCTGCCCATAGGTCACCCTAGTTGAATATGTCTGGGTTTTGTTCACTTTGGCTTCCCCATCCCATCCCGTGCAGTCTGTTGGTCTTCCAAGTAGAGTCTGTACTTCTGTCTGGTTTGACTTGGTCTCCATCAGTGGGATCCGACCTAATCCTGCCTGGCTTGCTGATCGCATCTGCAACATGTCCCATAGGGTCTGGTCCTGCTGGAGCTCTTGGCCCTCTGCAGCCCAGCAGCCTGCAGGCACTCCTCCTGAGCTCCCTCAACATCCAGCAAATCTTTCTTCCCAACTTCAGCATAATCATGTCTAGCAGGCATTTGGATGGCTCGGTCTGAGATCTGGAGTTGCTCTACACAGATTTAAGGACCAGATGAACAGGATTCTTTGCTCAGGGATAAATAATGCCGCTGTGTTTGGGATGTGCAGATTGTGCCTTGAAAATTTGCATCTCAGATTAGCTAGAGACCCCAGGCTGGATCTTCAGCTAAAGCTAGCTGCCAGAGATCCTAAACAGACCTGGCCAGCAAGGACAAGAAATGAGCCTTTTCTAGGAAAGCTACTTTTATCAAAAAAGTCCTGAAAAATCAGTCTACTGGGCTAATAAACCAGTGATTCAGGAATGTGTTGCACTAAATAGGAAGCAGACATGACCATATCTTTCCTTGGAAATAAATGTTTAGGTTTTCTAAGCTTGCTTTTTCCATTTACCACTTACAGGGGGCTTGGAAACTTCAAACTCTTGAAAAAATATTAACTGTGTGGTTGGAAGTGCCTTGTTATAAGAAAGCTGTTTACATGTGACAGACTAAGACATATAACCCTCTGGTATCCTGTAGTTACGGCTCTCGTGTTTGTAAATTATAATAAAAAATGTCCCAGCCCAGGATGCTGCAGTAACCACACCAGAGGTCAAGAGATATTCCATAGCTTTTGTCAGAGCATGCAAGAAGAGAAGAGGGTTTTTTTAATCAAGAGGAAATATACGTAATGTGTCGTTGGTAGGTAACCACCACCCTCAACGCCAATGTTTAATGCCACGCTTTCTCTGTCTCTAGGCGACTTTGCTTTCTACCTGTCTCCAGAGATAAGGAAGCAGTGCGAGTGGTTCCAGAGTGACCAGCAAGCCAAGAGCCAGAGCCCCGGGCACGCCGGGCACAAAGCAGTGTAAGTAGTGCCTTGTCTGCAAGAAAAGCTTTACTAACCGCCTGTCTGGAAAAAAAAATAAGAAAAAGCAACCTCGATGATAACAATCAGGATTATCAGCATGTTACCAGTTCCTTTAGCGCAGTGGCAAAAGAGCAACAGATCTATCTAATAGAAATGGGTAGACGAGTACACATATAATTTAAAATTTGTGTTGAATTTCATATTTATCTATGTATAAATGACATGAAGGAGGCATATGCTACTGTCATGCCGGTCAGGAATTCCATAAATTACTGTTAATCTGGGGTTTTTCCATTCAACAAACTATTTTCAGAGGCTGGGCTGCCCTGGGATATCTAATATTCAGGACCCATCGTAGAATATATCCTAATATTTTCTGAACAGAAGTGAACGCTTGTGTGACTTATCGCTGGCACAGAGCTGTCCTGGCTTTAGAAGGTTGAGCCCCTTGGAATCAGGCATGTTACAGATCCGTTGAATGAATTCACTTTTATGTGTGTAAATTTGGCATATAGACAGACTTGTGCCCCAAGCGATGGGCAGCGCTCTGCAGCGCTTTTCACTGCTTGGCTGTGGGCATATCTAAAGCTGACAAAGAGCATTGACCTCCAGGGTATTCTTGCCAATGGTTTCTACGTTAACTCCTCTCCAGTTCCAAAGTTCTGCTTATATGGAGGGGAAGAGGGGGGAAAGCCACATCAGATGCTTTTGCTTTGACAGGTATGCGGCATCCAACACGACCATAAGCCGGACCTTCAATGCCAGCACTACAGTCAGTGCGAGCATCAAGCCTGTTACGAGCACCAACGCCCGTGCCAGAACCACCACTGCCAGCTCCACGGCCCAGACCAGAGCCACTGACCAGACCACAGCCAGCACCGTGGTCCAGGTGAACGCCACCACGCAGAGCGCAGCAAGCACCACTGCCCATGCCAAAGCCGCCGGCCGCACCACCGCGAGCACCACGGCCGCTGCGGCAGGCGGCAGGAGAAGACAAGGCGGTACGTGAAGGGCTCTCCCTACATAGAATCACAGAATGTGTTGGGTTGGAAGGGACCTTTAAAGGCCATCTAGTCCAACCCCCCCTGCAGTGAGCAGGGACATCTTCAACTAGATCAGGTTGCTCAGAGCCTCATCCAGCCTGGCCTTGAATGTCTCCAGGGATGGGGCCTCCACCACCTCTCTGGGCAACCTGGGCCAGTGTCTCACCACCCTCAGTGTAAAGAACTTCTTCCTAATGTCTAATCTAAACCTGCCCTGCTCTAGTTTAAACCATTGCCCCTCGTCCTATCGCTACGTGCCCTTGCAAACAGCCCCTCCACATCTCTCCTGTAGGCCCCCTTCAGGTACCGAAAGGCTGCAATAAGGTCTCCCCAGAGCCTTCTCTTCTCCAGGCTGAACAACCCCAACTCTCTCAGCCTGTCCTCACAGCAGAGGGGCTCCAGCCCTCTCATCATCTTCATGGCCCTCCTCTGGACCCGTTCCAACAGGTCCATGTCCTTCTTGTTCTGAGGGCTCCAGAGCTGGGCACGGTACTCCAGATGGGGTGATGAGCAGGGCCTCTCACTTGCCTGTCCTACAGTGGGTTGGTGCTCCCCAAGAGGATTATTCCTATGGGAAACATCACTAAAAGGCCAAATTTTGTCCTTGCAGAAACAAGTATTTAGATGCAAAACTGGAAATCTGCACTTTGTCAACTTGTGTTGAGAATTTTGTGCAAAACCGGGTGGGCGACAGGCTGCCTCTAGGCAACACACAAGCAGGACTTCGAAACACGCGACAATCCATCATCTGCTGCCTAGCTCAGCAGTACAGCGACAGAGCACTTCTCTTTTTAGTGTGGCCCATTTGCTTTCTATGTTTTCCTTGTAGCATTATCCCTCAGCTAAGTTTTGCTATTTATGGTGATTCAGACAATGGCATTGTTTGAATTCTCTGACAGCTAATATAAATAGTTAGTTCAGTTAGTTCACCACCGAATCGGTGCGGAGACCTATTTGGGAATGCTAAAGCTCTTTCATGGCAGCACAGTTCATGTAAAGGAGTTTTCCCATGTGTTTTTCCAAGGGAGTGCAGGCAGCTCTGCACTAGCTGAACAAGTAACAAAGAACATGTGTCAGAGCACCGGGATGCTTAACCAGTCAATGAATGCATGCCCCCGTGTAAATATTAAATAAAAAGCAATAAATAAAACCAATCAGCTTTTTCAAGGTTAATGCTTTCATCAGCTTGCGGGGAACAAGCATTTCTGGGTGTTTCTTGCTCCACTGTTTCTTCCAAGCAATGTTTATAAAGGTCTCGTCCAATACTCTGCCATAGCAGGAAAACCTTTCCCTAATAGCATCTTTGACCTGTCTAAGGTTATATTTGATCTTAAGCAGGCTTTGCTTGAAGATCTTCAGCAGTTCAGTGAATCCATTGCACCCTAGAGAAGGACACGTTTCCAGTTGTTGGGAAAGTTGTGCTGGGAACCACAT